>CAIGRH010209171.1:0-13025 GCA_903798295.1 Fraxinus nigra | reverse complement strand
ACTAGACTTTTAAAGCAAAACAAACTCTTGAAAATCTGTCTATTTTGATTAAATTCCTAATCAAAATAAAACTCCTAAAAAACATAAAATGACAAATTAATTAAAATAACAAAAGTTAAACAATAAACCATTAAATTAAACCCGATACCCACGGGCCCCGCCCCCCGAACGGGGCATGGATTATCCGTTTAATATGGTATTCGGGTCGCGGACGGGGAGGATAATTTTTTTCCCAGGGCGGGGACGGGTAACGAGTGCCCCACCCCATTAATTTTTTTTTTAGAATTCAATACTTTAAATGAAAATTTTCACGAAAGTCAATTAGTTCTAATAGGAAATTACAACTAAAATTATTTGTCTTAGTTAATGGAAGCAATAAAATAAATTATCAAAAACTTTAAAAAATAAAATAAACATGGTAGTAAACGGGGCAAGGGCACGGCCCTACCCCGCCTTAAATGGGTAACGGGGCCCCCGCCCCGCCCCGCCCTGCCTCGTTGCCATCCCTAGGTCCACTTGTATCATTCTCCTTTGATCAATTTGTCCTTGAATTTATCTTTGCTCATCCAACACATTGTAGAGGCATTGATTCAATTGATAAGTCAATGACATAAATATTATTCCATATATCTTGAAAATTTTGAGCGATTAATAGAATTTTTTCATTTCTATCCCAATGTATCCCAACAAATTCATCCAAACACTCGTAGTTATTGCATTGAAAAGTTTTGAAATCTCAAAATGTTTCAAGAAGTGTATTTGATCCTAAGACATGTTCAACCAGTGTTCTTCTACTGAAAAATGAACCATTCAATTGTGAAAATATTTCATTTGCATTATTGTGGTTTCAATACTGTAGAGAAATTGACCTTTGATTTGGTGAATTCGGGCTCTGTTTATCTATCTAATCAAAATCAACCACCTCAATTAATGACCTAAGAACCACAACTATTTTCCACACTTCAGTTGCTATGGTTATACCCACAAAGGACACAAAGTGACGGTGCTATTACAGTCACAAAGGGACGCACTCAAAGAGCCACAAAGGCAAAAGGAAGGAGAAAAAACCAAATGAAGGAGACAATGAAGAAGCAGTCGGACTCTCTCTAAAGGGGAAAATAACACACGTGAACATCACAAAAATGGGCAGCATATATATGGTACATCAGGTATAGAGACAATGAAGAAGTAGTCGGATTCTCTCTAAAGGGGAAAATAACACACGTGAACATCACAAAAATGGGCAGCATATATATAGGGTACATCAGGTATAGAGAGAGAAAGACCAAGTCCAAATCAATACATGGGCCAACACTTATAAGCCATCCAAAATGTGGGGAAATGGGCTACGAGCAGCTCTAACGAAATTAGGCTACCTCCAATAGCCCAAATAGCTCTAGATTTGGGTCATTCCATTGAGATGTCAATATTTCCATTTATCCAATATCGGTTCAACATCATCGCCCGAAATTTATTGAGTATCAAAACCCAACAAATAGTTCCATAATTTCATGATTGTCATCTCCTCACATTGAGAATTGATTTCCAAAGCCCGAATATTGATCCACATCAAGTTTCTCAAACTTCTGGAGAATCTCAACATCAATTCTTCCTCGAATAATGATAGATTTGTGTAATACTCCATCTTAATATACGTACAACACTCTGAATTGCCATCTACACGCCAATCCCATAACCAACGTTGGCCCACAATCACCGGAACACTCTCCATCTTTGAGTTTTTCATTTGTAACTTTTTCCACAATTAGGCTCGCTTCTATACCCACAATTGCACCAGCCTCAAGCAATTGTAACATGCACATCGTGGCCACCACCTCCTGCCTCTTGACGATGGTCATAAATGTTATCCACCATCTCATCTGGAGTGATAACCAATCTAGCTATCTTTTGTGCCACGACAACAAGATGTTGGCGGATTTCTCTTAACTCATTTCTACGATTCTCATTATCAACCACACTACGACGTCTAACTTGTCCTCCTCGAACCAACTTTAGCATAAAGAGGGCTATGATACAAGAAAATTCATGCACAAATTAATCATTTAGGTGGATAATTGAAGAAAAATCTCAAACTTTCTATGCACATATCAATCATCCTACAGCACAAATATAAACCCAATTTATACAGAACTCTTAACTAGACATTTAAGCAGAACAAACTCTAGAAAACTTGATTATTTTGGTTAAACGCCTGATCCAAATAAAACTCCTACTAAACATAAAATGATAAATAATAAAAATCAGGAAATAAAATATTATATCAAACGGGACTACTTGCATAAAAAATTTAATTAGCCCCATGGGGGTAATTACCATAAAACATAAATCTACATTTGATGAGCTGGCAACAATATTGTTTGCAATATGTAAACCCATATGGTAATGTTTAAATGACAGCATTAACTTGATGTTGAAGTTTCATTCATCTTTATCTTTATCTTTTTGTAATAATTTTAGTATATGAAGTATAAACACGAACAACAAATTTAATGCCGAATTGTCTTTAAACGCTGTGATCTCACCTGAAGTTGGAGAGATGGTTGCCCTAATTTGTCCGCATTTTCTGATTGCCTTCTATGCCTTTCAATTAGTTGCATCATGCTGCAGGACAAAACAAAGGGGAACAATGTTTTCAAATAATTAAACTAGGGAAAGACAAAACCAAAAGTTTATAAAATACATGTTTAGTACCCAATATAGAACTCAATAGTATGACTCTATGCATGTTTGATACCCAATACGGTACTCAATAGTATGATTTTTTTAATTTTTTTTTTTTTCCTATTTTAGCACATACAATTAACCAAACTAAACACTGGAATCTGTTCATTGCAAATGCATGCAGTTTCATTTTTTTTTTTTATTTTTTTTTTTTGAGTAAGATGGTTGAAAATAGGAATCAATATGTGCACCTAGATATCCCAACTAGGTTAGCACCTCTTTACCACCCGCATCATGTACCAATCCCAAACATTTCATTAATTACAGTAGTACATCAAAATGGAATGATTTAAAACAAATGGCTAAATGGATTGAAGAAGAATTGGATGGAAAAGAAAAATTGGCAAAAGTGCAGTGTCCATAATACAATTTCGGAAAGAGAGAGCCAAGATGAGTAGAATTCACTACTGTGCCATGACATATGACGGATTTCGGCCATCCGAGTTCGTTTAGGACTCAAAAACTACTTTTAAAATTTTAGTGTTTTTTTGTGATTTAGTTTATTTTGGATTCTTTGTAATTTTAGTTTGTTTTAACNAAACATTTCATTAATTACAGTAGTACATCAAAATGGAATGATTTAAAACAAATGGCTAAATGGATTGAAGAAGAATTGGATGGAAAAGAAAAATTGGCAAAAGTGCAGTGTCCATAATACAATTTCGGAAAGAGAGAGCCAAGATGAGTAGAATTCACTACTGTGCCATGACATATGACGGATTTCGGCCATCCGAGTTCGTTTAGGACTCAAAAACTACTTTTAAAATTTTAGTGTTTTTTTGTGATTTAGTTTATTTTGGATTCTTTGTAATTTTAGTTTGTTTTAACTAGGCTTTCATGTAAACTCATATAAACACAAGATTAACTCATTGTTTTTTTTTTTTTTTTCTTTTATCATCTTTCAATTAATAAAATTTGTTAGTTTATTTTTTATAATTTGGTGGATTCCAAATTTCATGTTCTTAAGTTTTTCGCTTGAATTTCTTTTTTGCGCTGCGTCAATTGGTATTAGAATTGGCTTTTCCATCTCTATATCTTTGATTTATAAACATGGGTGACGTACCAGTTATTAGGGCAGATTTGGACGCAACAAATCGACGGATTGACGATCTTACTACTCAGATTGAAGATATTCATCAACTGTTTTCGTGGGGCATTTGAAACAATGGACAGAATGAACAACAATGAACGGATCGCCGAGCCTATAGTTCAGTAAGAAAATAATATAATATATGCAATAAAAGAAAGTGAATGAGAGTCGAAGGAGTTCGAAGCGCTGATGTGTAATCATTAAAATCGAAATAACTTTGATGATCATCGGATTAAAGCATATATTCCCTCATTCTTTGGTAACCTGAAGATCGAGGACTTTTTGGATTGGTTGATGGAGGTTGAATAGTTTTTCGAAATTATGGACGCGTAGGAGGACAAGATGGCTAAGATAGTGGCATTCTGTTTGACATCAGTAGGACAGTAAGGTGGGATCAATTACACAATATTCGGAGGAGATAGGAAAATACTCGGAGGAGATAGGAAAATAGTCGGACACTTTGGATGTGCTTGAGGATTCTAAGGTCTTTTAAAAAGTAGACCTTCGCAGTAGCTATCATTAGATCCGCATCAAACCTGAGGATGAATGGAAGACTACCTTCAAGAGTAAGGATGGACTTGAATGGTTAGTGATGAAATTCAAACTTTCAAATGTCCCGAGCACCTTCATGAGATTGATGAACCAGGTTCTTCGTACTTTTATTGAGTCTTTTGTTGTGATTTATTTCGATGACATACATATTTACAGCAAGTCCAAAGAAGATCACTTGGTTCAGTTAAGGCAACTCATAGATGTTCTGAAGGAGAATCAGTTGTACATCAAATGAAAGAAGTGCACATTCTGTACACAAACTATGGTTCCTAGGCTTTATGGTTGGTAAAGAGGGTCTGTAGGTGGATGAAGAAAAGAAAAGTGGAGCAATCTAAGATTGGCCAACACCAAAATCGGTTTCTAAAGTAAGGAGTTTCCATAGTCTAGCAACTTTCTATAGGTGATTTATCAAGAATTTTAGCATTATTGTGGCACTACTTACAAAATGTTAAAGAAGGAGAAATTCAGTTGGAAAGAAGAGCAAGATAAGAGTTTCGCCTTTATCAAGGAAAATTTGTACACAACTCCAGTATTAGCCTTGCCAAGTTTCGAGAAGATCTTTGAGGTAGAGTGTGATACTAGTGATGTGGGTGTTGGAGGTCTCATTTCCTAAGAGAAGAGACCCATGGCTTTTTTTCCTAGAGAAGTTGAGTGATGCTAGGCAGAAGTGGAGTACTTATGAGCAGGAATTATATGCAATGGTAGGGGCTTTATAGCAATGGGAACATTACCTCATAAAGAATGAGTTTGTGCTGTTCACTTATCACCAAGCCCTGAAATTTATTCATAGTCAGAAACATATCAGCAGAATGCATGCTTGGTGGGTGACTTTCCTCCAAAAATTTCCTTTTTCGATTAAACATAAATCTGGAAGTACGAATAGAGTTGAAGATACCCTTAGTCAAAGAGCCTCTTTGCTCGTCACATTGTCACATGAAATCGTTGGGTTTGAGTGCTTGAAGGAATTGTATGCAGATGATCCTGACTTTAAGGAGATTTAGAGCAAATGTGTGAATTGTGAATCGGTGGTGGATTTTTATATTAGTGATGGATATTTGGTCAAAGGCAACCATCTTTGCATTCTCAATTCTTCTCTACGTGAAAAATTGATTCAAGACCTGCATGGTAGAGATCGAAGTAGACACTTGGGGCGTGACAAGACAATAGCAAGTATGGAAGCTAAGTATTATTGGCCACAGCTAACGCAAGATGTTGGAGTTACAGTAAAAAAATGTTATACTGGTCAGGTGTCAAAGGGTCAAATGTAGAGTACCGAGTTGTACATGCCACTTCTTGAGGGCATATGGCAAGATCTTACACTATGGATTTCATTCTGGGATTACCTCATACGCAACGGGGCATAGAATTTCTCCAAGATGGCTCACTTTATAGCTTGTCGGAAGACTTCAGATGCATCGCATATTGCCAAACTGTTTTTCAGAGAGTTTTTTCGATTGCACAGAGTTTCCAAGTCTATCACATCAGATCAGGATACAAAGTTCGTATGACACTTTTGGATTACATTGTGACAATTGAGCTTCGATTTGAGCTCAATAATACTATTTCAGAAAGAGAACGGTAAGACGAGTAGAACTCACATACGTTGGATTTCGGCCATCCGAGTTTGTTTAGGACTCGAAAACGATTTTTAAGTTTTAGTACTATTTTTTCATTTAGTTTATTTTGAATTCTTTGCAATTTTAGTTTGTTTTAACTATGTTTTCAGGTAAACCTTTATAAATATAGGGATAATTCATCGTTTTTTATCATCTTTCAATTAATAAAATTCGTGAGTTTATTTTTCGTAATTTGATGGATTCCAGATTTTGTGTTTTTAAGGTTTTTGCTGTAATTCCTTTTTCGCGCAGCATCATGGAAGCAAGTAGAATAAATGTTAACAAGCTATATTTAAGTTTCCAGTGTTTCGTTTCAGGTGCTAACAAGAATTGTATAGACCCTATTTATGTGTGTACGAGTACGATGAACATCCTAACACACTTTTGATTTAATGAAAAATTATAGTGAAGATGAACAACCTCACAAAGATGAGAAAAATTCATGAGAAATAGTAAAACCCAAAAAAAATGATATTTTTCTATAAATGAAAAAATTCGAGATAATAACTTAAATTGAAACTCCTAAGATTTGGGATCGTCCTCCAACAAACGGAATACGAATCCGAATTTTATTGAATGAGATATTACCAAAATAAAAATTACCATAAACGGCAAAAACGCTTAATCGAGGGCCTAAATGACGGAATCTGCCCAAAATCCGACGTACGTCATGGCCAAAGGCGATGAGTTGNGATTATAGGAAAGATGATCAACCTCACACAGATGAAAGAACTCACGAGAAATTTTATTCAATTCAATAAACTGCAGTCTCAAAGGGCTTACAATACTTTAAATAATAAAACTCTAGAAAAATTTGGAAAAAAAAAATTATAACAATTTAAATTAAAACTCCTAAAATTCAGGATCGTTCTCCAACAAACTAAATACGAATCCGAATTTTATTGAATGAGATATTGCGAAAATAAAAATTACCATAACGGCAAAAACGCTTAATCGATGGCCTACATGACGGAATCTGTCCAAAATTTGACGTATGTCAAGGCTGAAGGCGCTGAATTGTGATCATTGGTCCGTTTCCAATCGAATTAGACTAGCAATTCGCCAAAAATGGACAAACTCGAAGTTATCATGAAATCATTAATGATGAAGTGCATAAGAAGTTAGAGTTTATGATGAAGTGGGATCGCAAAACGAAATAATGATTTCATGATAACTTCGAGTTTGTCTGTTTTTGACGAATTGCTGGTCTAATTCGATTGGAAACGGACCAATGATCACAATTCAGCGCCTTCGGCCCTGACATAAGTTAAATTTTGGACATATTCCGTCATGTAGGCCCTCGATTAAGCGTTTTTGTTGTTATGACAATTTTTATTTTGACAATATCTCATTCAATAAAATTCAGATTCGTATTCCGTTTGTTGGAGGACGATCCCGAATCTTAGGAGTTTCAATTTAAGTTGTTATCTCGAATTTTTCCATTTATGGAAAAATATCGTCTTTTATTTTTATTATTTATTTTCCAGATTTTGATAGGATTTTACTATTTAAAGCATTGTAAGTTCTTTAAAGCCGCAGTTTATTGAATTGAATAAAATTTCTCGTGAGTTTTTCTCAATATATAATATTTAATCATTTAGCTATTGATAACATAAATTAATCGAGTGCCCTCATACATATTGATTACTACTTGCTGATCCTTATATAAAGGTTCTCCATTCCATATACAGATGTGAGATGCTAACCTTTGAAACTTCAATAGGTTTATGTCTTGTTTAAACGATAGACCATATTTTCGCTACTAGTTCTATTGCTCTTCAAGCATGGAAATATTTTGGAATTTTATTTGGGGTTCGCGTGCCTATTAATATTTCATGGCGGTCTATTATGTTACTTTGGAATACTCATTTTGGCAGATCAACCCAAGAACATCTTGTTGCTCTCCTTATCCCACCACTTCTTTCATGGGAACTATAGTTAGTCAGAAATTCTACAAGATTTAAGGATGAGGTAGTTAACTTACACAAAATTTGTGCCAAAGTTAAACGTTGGATCTACGAATTGAATGGGATTCTTAAACCCAAAAAATGTCTCATTCCTTCTAATTCTCACAAATATTATACATCCCTAAGATTCCAATACGAGTAAAAACTCCAGTCCTAGTTAAATGGTACCCTCTTCAACATGGTTGCTATAAACTTAATATTGATGGTGCAAGTGCTGGAAATCGAGGCTCGGATGGTTGTGGTGGATTGTTTCGGGATTGGAAGGGGAAGGTCATTTTTGGGTTCTATCATTTTCTTGGGGTTGGAACTAACACTTTAGCTGAGGCATCAACTTTGAGAATAGGCCTTCAAATTTGCTATGTCCTTGGCATAGATATGATTGCAATAGAAACGGACTCTAATGTGGTGGTTCATTGGTTTTATCATAAAGGACACATACCTTGGTCTATTCGCCTTATTTGGGAGGATATATTGGATCTTGCTCATGTTATGTCTATTGATGTATCGCATAGTTATCGAGAAGCTAACCAGGCAGTAGATTCATTAGCACAACTTGGAGTTAAAGGTAATTCAGACTTCTTAGAATCAATCTCCAGTTCCTATTTATACTACTGGCTGCGTCCACTTGGATAATTATAACTTGCCTTGTTTTCGTTTTTCGTAGTAGTAATGAGGTTCTATTGTAAGGGAAGTAGTACTTTCTTTTTTATTGCTTTATTTTATTTCTAATGTAAGGGAAATAGTACTTCCCCATTTTTTGATTTCTTTCATTTCAGTTGTAATCACGGTATTTCTCCGCCACAAGTGAAGACGTATCAATAAAATATCGGAGGTTCCGCCCTCCTTCCTCAAAAAAATAATAAATAAAATAAAATTGAAGCAACCAATGGAACCGTGAGAGATAATATCTCATTGAACAGTAAACCAATTTTTGAACCAATCCAATAAAGTGCAAGCTCGAATCATTATTTTCTTGTTGAAGGTACGAGGCAGGCAAAAATTTCATAATTATGGGTGGCTAAAACCTTCAACTTAAGAATTTGCGAAATGTATATCGAAAGGAGTAGGTTCTTGACAAGACAAAATTGGATAGTAAAACAACCAATTTCTCACATATTTTCTAACCTTAATTATGCTTATTTTAATTACGAAGCATGAACCCTCAACAAAATAACACAGAAATCAAGCCATCTCTCACTGAGTGAGCTATTGCACTGATGACTTATACTGCTCACAGTCCCATCTTGACTCTCATATGAACATATTCAATAGCATTCGCCCACTATTAATGATCAAAAGATTTGTTGAAAGCACCACGAGATACTAGAATACTTATAATTATGAGCCATCCTTGTGTTCATATTTTCCTTCATGGACATTGTTGTTTCAATTCTACATCCTCCCCTGCCCCAACCACCTTCACCAAAAGCTAGTTTAGAAACGCACACAGGAGAAAAACTTGTTATAAATATCAGTGCACCCTTCGCCCTTAGTTCTGTTAGATTATTTGTATCACACTTGTAGATTATTTGCATCCATATCCGAGCTACAATTTTCTTCCACATAATTTCCACTACTGCCCATTTAATTCGAACATTCTCCAGTCATATTTACTGTGGTTTTAACCCATTAAAATCTTGCAATACAAAACTAGCTAAGTGATTGAAACTCAAGTGGCAAAAAGCATAAAAGCTTCGACTCCAGTAGCATGTTGTTTGTGTGTTCAAGAGAGAGAAGAGAGAAAATTAGAGAACCTTGAGCTAGAATAATGGGAGAGTTTTCCAGTGGCAGAAAAAATAATTAGGGCAATCTCAGCATCACAAAGAGTAGAGAGTTCTTGAGCCTTCTTAAAAACCCCTCTTCTTCTTTTTGAAAAGGTAACTTGACGTGCCGTCAAGTTATCAATCTTCTTGATCTGAATCTTCTGTCTCACCATTTTCACAGTACACTCTCTGCAAACAAATATTATATATGTATATGTTGTTAGTACAATAAGAAATATATAGAGATCCAGGGAAGAGAAAGAATATTGGTCTTTGATAAAAAATAAGGAAAAATCAAGCAAATCATGTTTTCAAGTACAATACAGAATCTGAAACCACAACCCTAAAAAAATGAAAATATTTTCATTTTTTTATTTTTATTTTTTTATTTTGCATAAAATAGAAATCTTCAACGGTGTCACATTTACTAATTCAGGGAAGAGATGAGAACCTCCACCTGCAGAGGTGAAACCCTGGAGAGAGAAAGTAGAGAGCATCTGAAATCAGAAACGAAGTGAAGTGGCAGAGAAAAAATATCACAAGCCATGGATTGTAATATTTACAAATATGCTGCATCTACGGAAACAAAATCACCAGAAATGCAACATAACACTGACACAAGTGTGGGGTCTGCACATTTTTTTAAAATACACTGTAAAACTCACTGTTGTCTCTTTTCTGATGAAATTCTCGTAATTTTTTTTTTGATAATTTTTTTCAGTACAAATGGCTGAAATCTAATATTTATACCTTCGTTTATCTTAAATAAAATAATATAAATTCCACTCGAAGAATAATCGAAATAAATAAAGCCTAAATATGCATGGACTAAGTTATGTAGCCTTTGATTGAGCTCCATTATTGGAAAAAAAAAAATTGATTTTGTAACAGTGTTTTTTGGAAAATGTGTGGTTAAAAAATAAAGAGAATTTCTTATTTCACATGTAATATTATTTTATTAAGAGAATATTTAGTTAATTGGAGAATGATAAGTTCTAGATATTGTAGCGAAAATTGATCTTTGATTCGTGGAATTCGAGCTCAATTTACCAATCTAACCGAAATCGACCACATCAAATAACGACCCAAGAACCACGACTATTTGCCCACACTTCGGTTGCTATGATTGCACCCATAAAGGACACAAAGTGACGGTGTTATTACAGTCATTAAGACGCCCACTCAAACAGCCACAAAGACAAAAGGAAGAAGAAAATTGAATGAAATAGACAGTGGAAGAAGCAACTGGTTTCTCTCTTTTTTCTCGATGAAGGGAATAACACACGTGAACATTACAAAAATGGACAACAAATATATAGAGTACATTATATATAGAGAGAAAAATTGTCAAGTCCAAATCAATACATGGGCCAACACTTATAAAGCCATCTAAAAACTCAGAAAATAAGCCACGAGCAACTCTAACTAAATTAGGCTTCCTCTAATAACCCAAATAGTTCTAAATTTGGGTCATTTCATTGAGATGTCAATATTTCAATTCATACTGAATAATTTCGATTTAACATCATTGCTTGAAATTTACAGGTATCAAAACTCAACAAATATTTTGGCAATTGCATCTAACCATGATATTGATGAAATATAGATCAAAAAATGCTATAAATATCAAATTAATAAAAATGACGTTTTTATCAAAGTAATATTTCCTCAATTGACAATATAAAATATCTATTTAACATTTTTTTTAAATCATCCAACTGACCATAGTCAAATTTGAGTTCACCCCTGTTTAAAAATTAGAACAATATCCTCTTTCAATTTCATGTTAAGCAATCAAAATTTCACTTTTGTGTATCATATAATTTCCTTGGATACATATGATTTCAATAGCTCGATTTTAGCTTTAAGTATACAACACAAGCAAATTCAAAACAAAAGATTTTAATGTTCAGAAGCCGCGTAAATCCACAACATTGGTCCCCTGACACTCAACTCACACACACAATAATTTATAATTATATCCTACTAAGAAAAATAGAGAATTATTCTTCTGGGCTGTAGTCTCCTGGCAATGGCATCATCTTCAGTTGGGGGAAAGGAAAGCTGCCAAATTAACATGTATAAGCATACAGTCAAAACGATCTGAGACTACACCTAACTACGACAATACTTTTTTGTATAAATTTGAATGAGGTTACATGAATCTAATGAACAATATTTTGAATTAGGTTACATGAATCTAATGAACATTAAGTACCCAAGCCTGAGGGCAGTATCAGAACCATGAGAATTAGTGATGCGCTCGGATGGATTGCTTTGCTCAAAACCATTTCCAGCACCTGCAAATTTCTGCATAAACAGTTTACTCAATGACTTGAGAACACGAAATTTACAACTGAATTCCAATGCATGCAGTGCGATAAATGATAAATAATTTTGGAAAATAAAAGATCGACTCTCACTTCTGCTTGCTGCTTCAACTTAGCATTTTCTTCCATTAATTTAGATTCCTGCATATCAGGAAAGTTAACTAATTAGCCGAAGCCTTTAGTTGATTTTATCTTTTTATGGGATTTATGTCTTAACAAGGAGCAGCATGATTATTTTTTCATCAAAGCGTAAAGTTCGAGGTCTTGCCTTTTTCACGAGCAAATTGATCTCTTTAAAATATTTGTCATTCTTCCCCATGGAAAGACAAAGATGTTAGCTCAAAAAATCTAAATTTGAAGCACTAGAAAACACCAAATTGTATGCAATAATACCTTTGTTTCCACAACATGGTTTAGTACTCCTTGTACCCTTTTCTCTAGTTTGATCAACTCATCCATGTCAAGTCCTTGGAGCTCTTCTCCCTTAAGCTGCCTATCAAAATTACAATTGTGTCTCAACTGTGCAATGCACTTGAATACTCGTAACACATCTTTAATTTACAGCCATATTTTACCTTAACTCACGAGTCCTATCCATGATCATCTTGCTGAGCACGCCATAGCTGTCATTTTCCTGAGAAGAAAATGCAAACATAATAACTCTCACTTCTAACATTATCGTGTTTTTGACATTATATTGTTGAAATATGAATTTCATTTATTTAGTCAAGTTCATCATTTATTTAATCAAGTTCACTCGTGTCTTTTAAGATCACTCTTGCAACCATTAATCAACTAGTTTATTCGTGTACTAGAAAAATGCATGAATAGTTTTGGGTATTAGTTTGCCTCATGTATTAGATTAAATGCATGTTTCGTGAAGTTTATAAAAGATCGGTGAGTGTACTCATTTTTCACAAGTCATTTTGGAGTGTTAACATTTGAAGTTGAGTATTCTCTTAAAT
>CAIGRH010209109.1:0-14523 GCA_903798295.1 Fraxinus nigra | reverse complement strand
ATTTTTTATAATTTCCCCAAATTAAAATATGTAAAATTTTAGTGAATCCAGTCCAAGGTACCCCCAGTGTAGGATAGGCCAAAGGCGAGCAAGTCCAAGTTTAGGTTCGGCCACTAGTGTTGAATTTGGGCTAATATGGAGAAGGAAAAGTAAAAACAACCCTAAAACATAAATTATGCTACTTGTACAGTTTTATTTGATAATTTTGGTTAATAACTCTCACTTGACAACATCACATTCATTCATTCCAAAAATCGTTTTTAAATTTAATGGTTCGAATTTTGACAACACAAAAGTTGTTGCCCATAATTGTCAATTAGGATTGTATAACTAGGTTAATTCATAAAACAGTTTAAAATTTATTAATTTATAAATTTGTTATTAGTTGTATATTTAGCCCGTGTTTCATACAAATTCTTTAAAACTCAAATTTTAAAATTTATTTTCAATTTTGATTGATTTTATGAAACTTTTTTCTAGTAAGTAGGGGTGAACAAAACTCCTGAATCGAACTGAATCGAATCGAGCGATTTTTCATAAATTAAATAAATGAACGGGTATTCGAATCGAGAACCGATGGATTTGGTTTGATTCTTGGTTCTAGACCAAGAATCGAATCTAAATATATATTTTTATTTTTTTATATTGAATTAATTAAATTATTTTAACTTTTTCGAAACAAATTAACTAATTTAGTGATTAATGCTCCAACTCTCAAGCCAAGTTCATGCCTAACTAGTCCAGCCCAACCAAATTTCTAAATTCAATTTGTTTTAATTTTTTGGCTCAATTATTAATTTCATTATTAGCTCAAGATTTATGCATTTTTAAATTTTTATCCTCTCATTTTCAATTTCATACTTCATTTGGTAAGAATATGTCAACTAACCTCAAATCATNGAACGGGTATTCGAATCGAGAACCGATGGATTTGGTTTGATTCTTGGTTCTAGACCAAGAATCGAATCTAAATATATATTTTTATTTTTTTATATTGAATTAATTAAATTATTTTAACTTTTTCGAAACAAATTAACTAATTTAGTGATTAATGCTCCAACTCTCAAGCCAAGTTCATGCCTAACTAGTCCAGCCCAACCAAATTTCTAAATTCAATTTGTTTTAATTTTTTGGCTCAATTATTAATTTCATTATTAGCTCAAGATTTATGCATTTTTAAATTTTTATCCTCTCATTTTCAATTTCATACTTCATTTGGTAAGAATATGTCAACTAACCTCAAATCATTTGATAAACTGAAAACATATATTTACATGCCCAAATTAAAGCCACTGACTGCTGAGTCCGACTTCTCCTCTCCAATTGCCCAACGAAGCTACGAATGAACATGTCATTAGTTGTATTTATGTAGTGTTGCTGTAAATGTTAAAGAAATTAATTGTAGTATGGAACCGAACGAACAGAACTCGAACGGTTCCATAATTATATTTGGACCCGACGGTTCTATTTATTAAATATCCAAAAATTTTGGTTCGATTTGGTTCGATTCTCTTCATAACCGAATTTGAACATGTTCAGCCCTAGTAAGAGGAGTTTTTAGAGGAAATTGATCGAGTATAACTTCCTCTAAAAACACTTTTGAATAAGAAACTCTTTTAGAAATTAGTTTTCAAATAATAATTGGGATAATTTTCTCAAAAAATTCTTCTATATAAAGAAAAAATAAAAATAAAAATCGTACCAAACGGGATAAAACTGACAATACATACATGTGGTGCATGGATTGTGCTAAAAAGTAGTTTACATATTTAATACACACTCTATTTCTTGGGTATATATAATATATCGTGTTGTGGAAATGTGATAAGACTCAGAGGTGGCAATTGAGCCGAACTGGCTAGTTAGCTCGTCGGTGACGAGCCGAGCTCAAGGGTATATGGGTCGGACCTGGCCGCGCTATTCGACTCGGTCCATTGTTATCCCTAAGACTTTTCAAGTGAAGTGACTTAGGGTGTGTTTGCGCCACATTATTTTGGAGGAATATTTTTTGGAATAGTAAATTGATGGAGAATGTGTGGTTGAAAAAAAGAAAAAGTTATTGATGAGATGAAAAATATTATTTTATTAAAAAATATATAGTTGAAAAAAATGAGTAGAAGAATGAAAATGAAAATTTTCATGGATATCGAATAGGGGCGTAAAGAAATCACGTGAAAAACAATGTGATGGAGCCCAATTTCACGGAAACTCGGGGTAGGTTTCGTTAAACTTTCATATATTCACTCAACTGTTAAAAGAATTTGACTAACATTCATGCATGATACCGACACGGTTTCTGCTGTGTCAGTACCTGATGCAATTAACATGCTGAAATTTACGTCTTACGTAGGAAAATGCATTCAACTTTATATAATAAATAATCAAGGAGTCTTCTATCATACTATGAGAGTAATTTTTATAAAAAGAACACTGCATTTTTTTATATTATAAAAAGCGTATTTCAATTTTTTTTTTTTTAAAAAAACCCATATGATTGGACTACATCAAAAATAAATAAATGGACACATCATACTTGAAGATTGTTGTATTTCAATGCAATTAAAAATTCTTTAAGTTGGCTCATGTTGACTTTTTCGCTATTGTTTATAAATGGTTAAATTATTTTTTGTTCGAGTAATATAAATATTACTCACTTAATTATCATTTAATTCGGAAGGAAAACATATGGTTAATAGAAGGAAGCTTACAAAACTTTTTGTTTCTCTAATATGGGAAGCAAGGGGATAAAGCCATAGAAAGACCGACAACATTTATTGTGTAAACATTCCAAAGGAAAACATACAGTTTTGTTATATCCATGATTGTTGTTGGACCGACCATCCAAACAAATATTAGGGTCTGCTTTCTCCTAGAAAAATGAAAACAACTCACGTAACAGGCACGATCAAGTAAGTAAAAATAAAGATGGTTCATTCTTTTTAGGCACGATGCTTGATACACGATAAATAAATAAAAAAATTTGCTTAATTTTTAAAATTGTTCAGTTTCATTTAACTCTCTTTCAATCGTAATATTTTAATTTTTCAATAATCCCATATATGATTTGTTTTTAAGCAAGAGATTTAAATATAAAGTGTCTAAAGACAAGAGTGACTTTCATTACACTGTTGATAGTTTAATAATGTGCAAGTGGTGGCCTTTTTCACGTGTTGAAGAACACACACGAAGCCCGACAACAAAACGTCATTTTCGTTACACGCATCGAGCAAAACGTGCCACAATAATTTAAACTATTTGAGATAATCATTTATTTGAACAAACAAGACCCAATCTACGGTCAAGGTTGCTTCTCGTGACCTTCTCTCTCTCTCTCTCTCTTTTTTTTTTTGTCGTCTTTCACTTGTACATCTTCACGATGAGCCTTTTAATATCCTTACATATAAATTCATTTTATATAAATAAATTTATTATCATAATACATTCCGTCTCACCTAATTTTAGTACAAAAAATAAGGAAGTGTTTGAGCCACATTATTTTAGAAGAATATATTCTGGAATAGTGGATTGATCGAGAATGTGTGGTTCAAAAAAATGAAAAGATATTGATGTGATGGAAAATATTACTGTATTGAAAAATGTGTAGATTAAAAATGAGTAGAAAAATTTAATATGTACCAAATACAGACTAAATAGAATAATTATTATAACATAATTTTTCAACAATATATTTTATATACTTTTATCAAAATTTATTAAAAATATGATTTTTATTTAAATTGATTAGAAGCTCTTATTAATTGATATTATTTGTAGATAAATTTAAATAATTCTTTATTATACTACAATATGAACCTTAACTTGTTATTAAAATAGTGGGATAGAAGATAATGCTAATATACTAAAGGCTCAGACCCACGTTAATTGGTGACGATTATTTGAAAATTCAGCCGCCGAGTAATTGGCGTTATTCTGCAGGCGGCTAATTCAAAGCCGTTAACATATTTACCCTTTGTCATCCGTTGATTCTGCCACGTCAAAATTCTATGGACTAATCGTTGGAAGTTTGTATCTATTTGACACGCATTAATGTAATAAAAAATTAAACAAATTGACAAATATGCAAATAAAAGTACAAAATATAGCTATATAAGTAGAAAATGGCAAAATACAAAATTTCGGTGGTAGACCTTGTAAACTCCATAAACGCTCGAATACTTGGCCTCTTGATGAATTATCTCGAATAAAATAGTTAGAACGCTCTATATAACTACACTTTTATTGAGCCTTATTTGATACCCATTTTCTTAAAATATATTTTTCTCTTTTTCATTAACTACACTTTTTTTAATAAAATAATATTACACGCAAACCTAAAATTTTTCCTTATTTTTTTAATCACACATTTTTAATCAATCCATTATTGATAAACAAACAAGCTAGTTCTAACTTGAATTGTGCTCAAACTTCTCCTTTCTATATTTAGTAGAGTAGAATCTTTACAATTTATAACATAACATCTGCATTACTTCATGTTTGATGTTTGGATTAGATTTGTTCATGTTAGTACAATTTCTCTTATTGTCATTTTCTGGTTACTCAATTTATTTTTTAACATTTTAAATTCAAAGTAATATTTATATTCATGCACTCCATCAAATTTTTGTTGGAAAAAATAGTATATAGCCGACTTTGGCTTCATTTTTAGTGGGACCCGGTTGGCTATTTTAGAAAATCAAGATTGATTTGTGGTCTCTTCCGTGAGCACATCGAAATCATATATTTACTTGCCAAAATTGATGCTCGGGTGAACGAGAAATTAAAACTCAAAGTGGGCCACTTAAAAGAAGTTTATGTTGGTGGAAACTAAAAAAAAAAATGTTTGTCCCACATAGGAAGTTGATGAAAACTAAAATTACTTTATAAATGATTACACTTTAGAATGGTATAATCATGTGTAGTATAGATGCTCTCTCCACGTGCGCGTGCAGGAGGGTGCAAATCATGGACCGAAATGAGTTTTGGACCTTGAACTTGTGTGCTGGCTCGACCTGCGTACACGAATGTCGGATCGAAATGAGCAAAAATTGGCCCCTTAGAAGTGTCCACTATTGAAACTCGTGGTAATTGCTATGAAGTGAATAACAAGTTACAAGATTCAAATCTTTATATATCTCGATTTTTTTTTTCTAATTTTCAACCCACGAATTTCATTTGAAAATTCATCTGCATACAGTTCTTGTTTGTTTTCGTTTTGAGTTTCTATTTCAGTCTTTGTGGTGATATTGTTTGGGCACTAACTCAATTCGCTAGAGTAAAATATATGGTGTTCAGATTCTACTGTTCTACCGTTGTATCCTAAGAAGCAGAAGGAAACTGTGTGTAACATATGCCTTGGGTTAAAATTAGTTTATTACTGTTTAATTTTTTTGTTATTTCTTACTATAATTAACAAATCATTTGATTTGTTATATATATAAATTAATCTGTTATAATATATGCAAAAATGTATGTGTAAATACGATGTTTAAGTCTATACGGTATTTAAATTGCAAATCCAGTATCAAGTGTGTAAAATCGGTATCCATTCTGCATATACAGTATCTAAGCTGTAAATACGGTAACTCTTTCATATACAGTTATTGTTGCATCTACAGTAACCCGTGCATATACGGTATCAGTTGCATATACGGTATCTATCTTGCATCTACTGTATCTAATACTAAAATGCTTGTTTAACAAACTTAAATCGGGTTTTTTATTATAGATAAGTTGTTTTATTTGATTTATTGAAAACTAATATTTGTTTCATTTGACAACTGATTCAACCAACATGGATGTAACACAAGCTATGGCTAATGAAAATCAGGTTGTGGGCTTTGCTATGGCTCAATGACCAAGTTCTGTTGTAGCTCAGACTGTGGCTAAATTGCAAAATCATGTTGTGAGTCAAACAACTGGTCATACCGTTACTGTTTCGATTAATCATGGTGAAAACCTAGAGAAATTCAATGGCTTGAATTTCAAGAGGTGGCATCATAAAAATACAATGACCAACAAATAGATTGACAAAGTAGATAAAACTAAACCTTGAGGCTTAAATTGCAAAAGTAACCTTGAAAGGACAAGCTTAAATGTTTACATATAACTGAAAAAAGAGAGAGTATATTTAAACTTTAAACTAAATAAAGACAATAATTTAGAGATACATTCTCCATGTTTCAAAAATCTCACCAACATTCCTTGTTTTATAATTGTGAGTATCATATACACTGTCTATACTTTTGTTGCATTTTAAATGTGGTGCGTGCGTTCAACAAAAATGTTGCGAAAATATAATTATCCATCACTAATTAGTCTTAAGATGGCTCGAGATTAATATGATACTCAAAATAAAAAATATAGAGAGAGTAATATTTTTAAAACATGAGTGAATGTCTCCCTTCTTGTCAAAAAATGCGAGATGTGTTTATAATATTGCCTCAAACAAAAATAAAAAAAATTAAAAATTGTTGATAATATACCAAAGTTACGAATAAATAAGTTATTTATTTAGATAGTAAAATAAAGCTATTTTTGAAAGTAACTTTATTTATTTTATCGAGCTTAGCCATTAAACCAAAAGAGAGTCAAAGAAAGGCATCAATACAAACGTATTCGAGGCTACACACATCTCCAAGAAAAATATGTTTGCAAAATTTATGAGCACCTTGAATGAAACCTTGAATAGTAATTGTAACGTCCTAATTTTCATACATCTTGAGGTGTTATAAAAAAAATTTCACTTACTTTTATTTACTTAAAATGTGGAACGATAAAATAATATTTTTTTAATAAAAAATATAACTATTGGAACATCCATACATTCAAATTTGAATCATGAAATCGTGTATATTTTAAAAAAATTTAAACATTCTCAACTAATAAACTCAATATTAATATTATTGAACAAAATAAACTACTAAATTTAAAGACAGTAAAACTTAATTTTTTCGTATGTCAAAATCCCTTGGCAGTCCACCGCACCATCCCGCCACAACTCTAATCGACTCGAAATAGTCTGTAAAAATTTGTAAGAATGAGTATTTTAATAAACACACATAGTAAAATATGTGCATTTTTCATACACAATTATATACAATAAAATAACACTTCATACAACTCTTCTCTAATGGAGTATATTAGTGACCTATCTTAGGTCATTTTAAGTTTCCGTATAAAATCATAAGGAAACAAACAACTTGCATAGAAGTATCTTACCTTAATTGATCAAACGTGCTTTTAATAATAAAAATGTACTTAGAATTTACAGTTGCTTTATATGAAAGTTGCTGTGTAAAATTCTATGACAGCGAATTGTGAGACAATTGCACACTATTTATAGTTGAAAAATATAGTGTTTTTGTTATGCTAAAATTGAGATGGAAAATTATATTTATCACATTTGATTAAAATTGAATTTCTAGTAAACAAATCACAAGGTGACATGTGTACAAAAAAAAGTACATATCACAACACAAAAAGATAGTTATAATCATAATACATGACACTTGACTTTAAATAGAATTCTAAAAAAAATAAAATAATAATAATACTTATTCCCACATTCATTTACACGTGGCTATTCTCTTCCCAATCTACTTTGATTTAACAATAAATAAATAAATAAATTACAATTTTTTTGAACTTCAATATCTTGAGATTAACTTATCCGAATTAACTTTTTCTCAAGCCTAATTTATATAATTAAAAACAAGTATCCAACGAGACCCATATTGATATACTTTTTGTTGCTTTAACAAGATCTAAATATTTAGCCCAAAAATATTTAAGTTAATACATCTACCACTTTAGTCCCACAAGTTTTAAAAAAAAAAAAAAATATGGCATGCAAACTAATTAATTTCAATTTTCAAAATTTTCGAGGTAATTGCTAGAAGTATAATGAGATTTGAATTTGTGAGGATTGATCTAAGGAGGAACAAACATAAAATGCCAAATATTAGTTTGGTATTAACATTAATTGTCGATGAAAAAAAAGAAAAAATATCAAACACCTAACAAAAAATATTTTCCTAATGATAACTAAACCATTTTTTTAAAATAATTATAGGGAATCGAAGTAGGTCTTCATTGGAATTTTTTTAAATCACTCGTTTAACCTTGAAGAATGAATGATTATCTATTTATATTTATTTCATTCCCTTCTTTTCCAATTTATTTCCTCTTACTTATTAACCCATTAAAGAAACATAAAGAAGAAAATGTAAATGATAGCACATTAGCCTATATTTCTTTCTTTCTTAATTTAAATATTAAACAATCAAACTCAAAATAAATGACACTTAGAATATACTTGTGTAATAGTTTAAATAGGTGAGTGAGCAATGTGTAACTTTTTTTTTTTTTATAACGAGCAGCTAGTAACTTAGGGATAAATTTAATAAGCATTCACTCGATAATTTAACGTCTTCCATGTGTTACATTTTATTTTCGTCCAACATGTCACAATTTTTGTCAAATTTCATTCTAGCGATGGATGTGTAACAATTTGAATATAAGTGAATAATATGCAATTTTTTTGTTCACCGAGTAAGTAGTAACTTAAGTACAAGTTTATTGATTATTTATTTAATTAATTCCTATTCCTCATTAGTTTGATAGTTATCCAGGCTCGATGTATTAATAATTATATTAGCCTAACTAATGAATAACTTTGGTAATCGATTATTTATATTTGAAAAACATTAAGGGCTCCTAACATAATATTAAAAATCATTAGTGGAGTGAGTATTTTAAGTATATAAAGCCGGCTAAGAGTGACGGAGTAAACGGCTCGATTAAATCGGCTGACCTTTCGTAGAACCCACATTTCTGTCCACCTTTATTTTATTCCCCCAACCAAACCTAGCTAGCTCAAATTCATCCCAAATAAATTCCAAACCAAACTCAAATTCATCAACCTAATACAAATCCTCTCTCCTTTTTCTCCCCACCTCTAGCCAGCCGCCCCCTATCCACCTAATTCTTCTATCTGAAACTCCATTTCTTACTTCTCTTTCCCCCAAACCTAATATCTGATTTGGCAACAAATACGAAGTTTGTTTTTGGGTTGCCAGTTTCTTGATTCAATTGTTGCTTCAGTCTATCTAATGATTAATTACTGACGCCCAAGTAGCGAAATACGATGAATCTATGGACAAGTAGCAGTACAACAAAAACAGCAGCGACAACAATTACGACTACAGACGATAACGCGTCGATGATGGAGGCCTTTATGTCATCTTCTTCCGATCTGGGTTCTTTCTGGCCCGCCACATATGCTCCTAATCCTGCTGACCAATCGAAATCTTCGACGTCAGCGGCACAAATTTTCAATCAAGAAACGCTACAGCAGCGTCTGTCGGCGTTGATCGAGGGTGCCCATGAGAGCTGGACTTACGCGATTTTCTGGCAGTCCTCGATGGTTGACTACGGTGGTCCGTCCCTATTGGGCTGGGGAGATGGGTACTATAAAGGCGAAGAAAATAAAGGGAAGCGCAAGACGGCGGCGTCACCGGCGGAGCAAGAGAACAGAAAGAAAGTGCTGAGAGAGTTGAATTCGTTGATTTCGGACCCACAATCTTCGGCCGATGATGCTGTTGATGAAGAAGTGACTGATACGGAGTGGTTTTTTCTCATCTCCATGGCTCAGTCCTTTGTGAACGGGTCCGGGCTTCCCGGCCAGGCATTGTACAGCTCGAGTCCTATCTGGATCGCTGGGGCGGATAGGCTGGCTGCTTCTCACTGTGAGCGGGCCCGCCAGGCTCAGATCTTTGGGCTTGAGACCATGGTTTGCATATCTTCTTCAAACGGCGTCGTGGAACTTGGTTCGACCGAGTTGATCATCCAGAGTTCGGATCTCATGAACAAGGTTAGAGTTCTATTTAATTTCAATGGCATGGAAATGGGTTCGGCTGCTCCGGCCCCGGGCTCGGGCTCCCGCTCGGGCTCTTGGGCAGCCTTGGCGGAGAATGACCCGTCAACTCTGTGGTTGACTGACCCTTCGTCCTCCGGTGTGGAAATGAAGGATTCTTTGAATAATAACATTGACCTGGGGAGTTCAATCCCTTCGGGTTCGGGTAGTGCTAGTAAACAAAGTTTCTTTGGCAATGAAAATCCTAGTACTAGTACTTTAACGGAGAATCCGCAGCAGCAGCAGCAGGCGCCGGGGTTTTTTGCTAGGGAGTTAAACTTTACCGAATATGGGTTGGATGGGGATAGTGTTAGGAATGTGACTTGTAAGCCGGAGACAGGTGAGATTTTGCAGTTTGGGGAGAGTACTAAAAGGAGTATGTGTAGTGGGAATGGAAGTTTGTTTGGGATTCAGGAGCAGAATAATAAAAACAATAATGTTAGCAATAAGAATAAGAATAAGAAGACGTCCCCAACCTCGAGGGGGAGTAATGAGGAGGGCATGCTTTCGTTTACTTCGGGTGCTGGGAAGACGAGTAACGGTGGTGGTGGGGAATTGGATCATTCAGATCTCGAAACATCTGTGGTTAAAGAGGCGGATAGTAGTAGAGTTGTCGACCCTGAGAAACGGCCTAGAAAAAGGGGTAGGAAGCCTGCAAATGGGAGGGAGGAGCCCTTAAATCACGTGGAGGCGGAGAGGCAAAGGAGGGAGAAGTTGAACCAGAAGTTTTATGCACTTAGAGCTGTTGTACCGAACGTGTCCAAGATGGACAAGGCTTCACTTCTAGGAGATGCAATATCATATATTAATGAGTTGAAATCGAAGCTTCAGAATATAGAGTCGGTTAAGGAGGAATTGAAGGGCCAATTGGAGTCAGTAAAGAAGGAGTTGGTGACTAAAGAGCCTCGAGGTTCAGCTCCTCCATCCGAGCAAGATATCAAAAAGCCAAACCATGGTGGTAACAAGATTGTTGATGTTGATGTAGAAGTTAAGATCATTGGTTGGGATGCGATGATACGGGTTCAATCTAGAAAGAAGAACCACCCAGCAGCAAGGCTGATGATGGCCTTCAAGGAACTAGACCTAGATGTTCATCACGCTAGTGTGTCGGTGGTGAACGATTTGATGATCCAGCAAGCCACAGTGAATATGGGGAGCCGATTTTACACGAAAGAACAGCTTAGGGTTGCATTGACATCAAAAGTTGGTGAAAATCAATAAATTATGTAACGGTGTTTAGCTCTGTACTATATTTGATTTTGAACTCGTGTTTTATTATTTTTTAGATCTTTTGAGGGTAGAAACTTGAAAGGCTGGGCTAATTCGGCTTTCCATTTTTCTTTTGCCTTCTCTAGTTTTGTGGTCAGTATCCAGCTTCTGTGTACATATGTGTAAAACCCAATAAAATTTTTTGGGCTCGTATTTATGTTATTAGACATGTAAGCTGTTCTTCTTTGTAAGATTGGATCTATTGAATCTTTCAGTATTCTCTGCTTGTGATTTTTGGTGGTTGATTAGCTCAATGATCTAAGGTATTGTTACCAGTTTAACTAAAAGCTCATACCTAATATCAAAGATCCAATCCACCCTATATAATCTAAAATCAAAGTTAGATAATCTACTCCAAGCATTGACAAGAATATGGGATTTCTAAGTCATGTTCAATATTGTCACAATTTTGTCCAAAAGCTATAGATTATGGCAGATGTACAGTCCATCATATATCAATCAGAATTAACCTCAGGAATACACTCCAGGCCATATGCTTTAAGCTCAGTTCCGTTTCATGCATGCTCTGCCATTATAAGGCCAAAATACTGAAAGCTCTATTGGTATTTGATTAATGTGAGATTTTTTTGATTAGTTGTACAGAATGAGAAAAATGCAAGTTAATGTCCCCCACATAAATGACCTATCTAAAGCATAATACTATTTCAGCACATTTATGAAAATCTGCCAAGCTATGGCTGTGGTTTCTTGGCTTTTTGCATGAATCACTGTCAAGTGTCAACTTATAAGATCTGGCATCATATCAATGGATTCTTGTTCGTTTATGATGCTTGTGGGTTTAATTTTTAATCACGACGAGATGCATGAATAATATTTGTCCCAATGTCATATATTTGTGCAATGAACCTGTCCTTTTTACGCATCTTACTCTTCAGTGTAGTGTCTTATCTAGACCATTGGAAGAGCATGATTTTAAATGTGATTTGACTAACGTTAATGTTTCTATTGATCCCAAAAAATGACCCAAACACGTGATCAACAGAGTTCTTTCACGCGAGCTCCTTCCTCCGCGTAGTAAAACATCGTTATTCACTCGTGACCTTTTTCGGTGGGGATGAAAGCGGCTGCGAGCACTCTGCCGGTCAAGTTAGTGAGTTGGTAGACAAAATATGGAACGTCTAGCGGTGATGTTCACCGGAATATATTGTGATTTTTTAGTGGTGATGAGCTTATGCGTAGTGATAATATAAAACTTGCTCTTCTTCTCTCTTTTCAGGGACCAACTCCTTCAGTAGTGCAAGTATAGGTATTTATAACGATAAAATAATAAGAGAATAACCGTTAGATGTGGAACATGTGGATCTGAATCTAAGGCGGTCCGTTCGTAGGTGTCAATCCATCAATCCATAGGTGTACGATTCATTTAATGTTTCTTGACATTGTAAAGCGTTGACCTGACATTTTGGAGCCTGCCATACGTCCCATCAATCAGTCCTAAGGATCTAATTCTTGACATATTTCCATGGAAAATCTTCTAGTACGCAGGGTTGAAGTGGAGCGATTGAGGCATGAGTGTTAAATCGCATTTTGGATATATCACTTCGAACACAGTTTCGTTTCCGACGAACGAGCCTTTACACATCCACCAATGGAGGCAGATGAAGTCAGTTCGTCCCCTACGTGGCGAGATAAATGAGTTCGTCCCCCACGTGGTGGGACAAATGAGCTCGTCCCCATGTGGCGAGACAAATCAGTTTGTCCTGCGGGGGGATGAATCCAGTTCTTCCTTCACGTGACATATGTATTAGATTCGACTCTTGACGTGGGTGACGACTTCGGGAAAAACCCGTAACAATAGCCCCCAAAGTCCATGCATAGATATTTATATAATGCGTGGACTTTGTTGATTCAGTCACTTAAAAAGAGTGTTGCCTCGGTGGAGTGTAGGTATTGATTTGTAATTTTCTCTGACTGAAGGTTGTAGCAGAGGCGAAGTCCCAGCAGAAGGATGAAGCTCGGATTGATTGCAACTTTTGAAAAAGTTGTGGTAGAGGCGAAGTCCCAACAGAAGGATGAAGCCCAAAGTGATTGCAACTTTTGGGAAAGTTGTGGCAGAGGCGAAGTCCTAGTAAAAGGATGAAGCCCAGAGTGATTACAACTTTTAGGAAAGTTGTGGCAGAGGCGAAGTCCCAGTAGAAGAACGAAGCCCGGAATGACTATAAATTTTAGGAAAGTTGTGGTAGAGACGAAGTCTGTCAATGATTTGAAAAACCTTCGTGCTTTCCTAAGGCAACTTTTGGGGGCATCACTTGCTTCCAAAATACACTTCCCAGGTAATAAATGGTAATCACAAAGATGGCTGAGTAAACTCGAGGTTATATATTTGTGCACGCGCGTGGGATGAACCACTTCATCAGGGCCGTTTATCAAATGACGTTTGACTTCAACGATGCTAATGAACAAAGAGCATGGATGGTGGGGATGAAATCAGTGATCATCTAACAGTTCAGGCTCATTGACACCACCTACATAAGCCTAGTTCCCTCATTTACTTGACTTTCATTTTGCAAAAATCTCACTGTCCTCCTCCGACGACCAAAACTTTGCAAATCTAACGTTCTTTGGTAACTTATGGTGACCGTCGCTCCCTTCGAAACCACCGTTTAGGTATATTTTCCTCACTTTATTTCAATCACAATGGTTTCCAAAGTTTCTGGGCACAAGTTGCTCTATCTTCGAATGAGATATGTAGAGCTATTAGGTCGATGGAGAATATATGGAGATTGCTCATCCCTCCTATAGATACTTCTATTAAGTGGGGGGCTTCTGAATATCCTTCCAACATTACCTCGAAAAAATCAGCTAAGTATAGGGAGGTCTTTAGGACTCCTGATAGCATAGATCTCATCATCCTGACCCCAGTGAAAAGGCTTGCTATTCGAGGCCGGGTTGCCCGACTATTAGCGAAATTTTGTTAAAAGCGGGTCTTAGGCTCCCCTTCCACCATTTTTAGGTTATTACTACGCTTCTATAAGCTAGCTCCGATCTAACTACATCTAAACTCATAGGCAAAGATGGTTGGGTCGTGGATACTGTGGCGTCAGGCCAGCCTGGGCATCTACATGCCTTTCAGTGTTTTCCAATCCATATACTTTCCTAAAAGCGTAGTTGGAGATGATAAGAGTAGGGGTTGATATTACCTGACTCCATGGGGGTCTCACTCCTCCTTCGTAGTGGATACACTTTCCTCGGTGAAGGAGTGTGGGAGGTTGACGCTGGGTAGAATAACGATTATTCTGCAGGCGGGGATCAATAGACAAGAACATGTAATAAAGTAAGAGAAAAATCAAAGGAAACGATAAGAATTCTTTATTATTCAA
>CAIGRH010208995.1:0-29015 GCA_903798295.1 Fraxinus nigra | reverse complement strand
ATTTGTCGTTTCAAGAATTTTGTGTGGACACCAATTCATTATTGAATTCATGACCTTTCACATAAGAAACATTGGAATGGGAGCCACTAGCGAAAGTGAAATTATGAGTGTGAATTAGTAGAAAATGCAACACTTGAACTCTTTCATAGGACAACAAATAGGACAATGTTACGGTACACCCTCTTTTTTACTTAGGCCATATTTGGTAAAAAAAATTTCCAGCTTTGAATCAAGTTTTGGACCGTTATTACACAAAATGCGGGGCCCAGTATCTCACACCAAAGTCCACTATTACGACTGAACGGTTAGAATTATAATTAAAATTGTTAAATAAGCTCCAACAGACAAGCCTTTAATCTTTTACCTACATTCACAATATGGTGGAGATCACACATTTACGAGTTTTTTTATTCACGCGAGCTTCACGCTCATGTGAGAGGACGTAACATTTTCGGTACAAATAGAATGTCCCCAACAAATATACCACCGACCACGCAATCTATGATTGCTCGATATTTTATTCAATCTAACGTAAAACTTTATTTAGTAAGAATTACTTTCAATGCCTATAGCAATTCGGTGTAATTTCTTCCAACCAAGTTAGTAGGGTGTTCTGATTTCCTCTTGATATGAACTTTTGAAGCGAGTCATTTGGTAAAAACTCGTAAACAAGAGCTCGTTTATATCCATCAGCACAGTATTCAACTAAGCGAACAACATTTACATGATTGATTCCTCCTATTTTACCAACTTCATTGATGAACTCCTCACCATTTACTTTCAAAAATTTTAAGGATTTCAACAGCAAGAAGAAGTATCTGGTTGGAAAGCTTCCCTTTGTACACCGTTCCATAACCTGCTTGGCCGGGGAAATTATCTGTAATTTTCTTGATATCTGCATATGAATATCTCCAAGGCCCAAGAGCCAGAGATAAAGCATTCAATTTATTATTTATTTTTTTCTGATCGCCTTTCTTTCTTTTCGTCATGCTTAGGACTGCACAATGCAATGATAGGAAACAACTCTAGAAGCACGCCTATAACTATACTTGCAACAATTAGTTTCCTCGACACGCCTGTGAATGTAGTAGGATTCTTATTCGTAGGAAATATCTTAATATTTTTAATTCTTATTAATAATTACCGAAAACAATAATAACTTAATGGCAGAAAAAGCTAATTTTAAATATGTAGTCATTTAAGAAAGTAAGAATTAACTTGTCCAGGTTGTTTAAAGTCGAAGCATTCCGTTTCAGATTCTGTTCCATTGTACTTCAACCGACAATACTTCTCTTTTGCTTCACAATTTTCACAAGATGGTTTTAATCAATGCAGAGGCATTATGTCAATGTCGTGTTTCCCAGTAAAAACATTCATCGGATCATTTGAATTAGACGAGCAATTAAATAATGTGTATCCCTTTTCAATCCCATATATATTTTCTATCTTGAATAAGGAGGTTGATGAGTTTTACAGTAGGAGGCCACTCTCTGGGAGACAGGATGTTGCCAATATCAGCTGTTCTTACTGTGTAATCAATGTATCATATCAATACTTTTGCTAATGCTCCTACCACGGCGTTGTTGGGTGATGCTGTCACCGGAAATTGAAGCTCGAACTCGATCTTGTTGCTTTTGCTGCATGATAATTCAAAACGAGGATAGCCACAATGTTCTGGTTGACGACCCCTTTACTCGGAAGGGGAATTTAATGACTGGACCTTACTTCCCACAACTTGTTGGTCGACACTCAAGATCTTGGGATAATGAATATAGTAAGGAGTCTGTTCACGTTTTTAGGAAAACTGTCCGTAAATTCACTTCTAAAACCCATCTTCCCTGGATCATCTTCTTGCTCATTCTACTTTTTCAAATTCAAGTGTTCCAAATTTTAATTATATTTCATTATTTGGAGTTTCTTTCCTTCACTCTTATCTTCTTTCTTATTTTATTCGTTTCATGTTTGGACCAATATCATTAAATTGTTGTACTAAAATCTTTGTGCCACTTATTCTTCTACTTTTATTATGTCGACTTTGATTAAATATACTAAAATCATTTTTCTAGTTGAAAAATGGGATTTGCTTAATGAGTCAATTCTCATAGGAACAATATACTGTATAACTAATCAATTCTTGACAGTGCCAACGATTGTTGTTTATAACCTCGACTCTTCTACGTACCAAAGGGTACAATAACTAAAATCAGTTCAACGCGTCACGGTAGCATTGAAAGTAAAGTAGAAGAAGTTATGAAGAAATTGGTAGTTTCTTTTCGTACTTTTATCCTTCTGGTTAAGCACATAAATAAAATACAAACAATTCAAGATCACATAATTCCAAAAATCAGTGAGTATGTCAACAAGAATGCTCTTGTTTTCAGGTTCCATAATCTTGATTCTACTTCTATCTTGTTTAACCATCTGCAGTGCCCAAAACAACTCAGGTTGTGCTCCTTCTTCTTGTGGGGATATCAACATAAAATACCCTCAGATTGAATGGTGTTTTGCAGGATTAAGGCTATCCATATATCTTTTTCGTGCTTGACTGCCAGAACAATCAAAACATATTGAACTCAAAATCAAGAAAATACAAAGTGCAGGCTATTAATTACAGTGATTACACAGTATGCTTGTCTGATCCAGGCCTAGACGATTACTCTTCTTGTCCAATATATTCTTTTGTGGTATCTGATCTTGACTATATTGATTTTTATACCTCATATGACAACATTGAGATAACATTTCTCAACTGCCTACGCCCTGTAAATAATACATTGTATGTTGAGAATGCTCTCCTCAGTAACAAAAGTACATTTTCCAACTCTTCTCGAGTTTATATTTACATTACTCTTGGGAGTATTACGGTATTGAATTTGGAGGAGCACTGCGCCCTTGACAGGGTGGCTCAGGCCTCAATTCACGCTATAAAAGATAACACTACATATGCGAGCATTCATGACTTGCTGGCTTATGGGTTTGAGGTTAAACGGTATCCTGCAATCTGTGCAGAATGTAAATCGATGAGATGTACTCTGGAGAAGAACCAGATTCGTTGCCCGCAGCACAGCTGCTATGAAGGCAACCCCTAGCAGAAGGCAGATTTTTCTGTACGTAAGATTGATCATTTTCTTTAAGCTGAATTTTTATTTGAATGAAGTCATGGACGTAGGAGTGTCAATTTCGCTTGTCGGCTTGATTGGCCTGTGGTTCAGCACAGGAAAGCCCGAGCTGGCCCAACTCGTTATTTGGTAGAACCAAGTTGAGGCTCTGGGCAATCCCATTTGGGGTCGTCAGCCCAAGCCACGGGCCATTTTCAGCCCGTGACAAGCCAAGCCTTTAAAAAAAAGTTAAATAACTTTTCAGCTGCCTGCAATAGCAGGCTGCCTTGTAGGCATCTACTGTAGCAGGCTGCCAAATCCCAAGCATCTTCTCTTCGCTCCACTAGGCAGTAACCTTACTATGGGCACTACATGCACTCTAAATATCCTACTAGTCATAAATTTTCTTCCACTGTCAACATAATGTTTCAAAGGAAACCCGGTGATCAAATACGAGGGTTCTTTCCCTGTAAGTATTTTGGAGTAAAAAAAATTCACCACATCATTCAAAAGTTGATTTAATCAGATTATTTTGGGGAGGGAATTTCCTTGAAAGAGGATTAGCTTTATTCAAGATTAACGAACGGGTTTTACAGATATGGATCTAACATAAATCCTTAAAGNTCCTACTAGTCATAAATTTTCTTCCACTGTCAACATAATGTTTCAAAGGAAACCCGGTGATCAAATACGAGGGTTCTTTCCCTGTAAGTATTTTGGAGTAAAAAAAATTCACCACATCATTCAAAAGTTGATTTAATCAGATTATTTTGGGGAGGGAATTTCCTTGAAAGAGGATTAGCTTTATTCAAGATTAACGAACGGGTTTTACAGATATGGATCTAACATAAATCCTTAAAGTGGTGTTATTAAAAAAGGAAAATGAAAGTGCAAAGACACAACTCTACTATTAGATATTTAATGTAATTGGCAAATCTGTAAACAAAAATGATTAAAATTAATATGTTGTAAAAAGTCAAGGAGTAATGTGCAATTAGTGAAAGTTGTGTTATTTTAGGTCTAGGGTTCGAGAATGGGAAATAAGGAAAAGTGACGCGGAATTTCGCTAGACTGTCGCCAAGGTCTGGCTCGAGCTTCAGAAGCAGAAACTGCCTCGCCCATCGTCACCTTGCCTTCGCTCGAGCGACAACCTATCGCTTATCCTTCGATCGAGCGATAGTGCTGTCCGAAAAAAAATCAATTCGTTTTTTAAAGTTTTTTGTCTGGCCCATTTAATGCAAAAACATAACCTATAAATACAAAACACCACATAATGGTTTTTCTAAAGTTGATCATTAAGCAAACACTTGGTTTTCATATTATCTTCATCAGTTATCATTCAACTTTATTATTCACATAGTGAATTGTTTTTGGCGGTAAGAAAAACATCAATTTCACAATTCAAATATCAAACTGTTGCTTCCTTCATATCTATCAGAGTTTCTGAAGATCAATGAAATGTGACTAGAGTTTCAATCATTGAAGAACGCGGTGTTCTTCGTGCATCCACAAGAGACAGATGATTTCACAAAGCTATGAGTTGCTGCAGGAGAGCGCAATCCAAGAGAACTTTGAAAACTGCAGCCGTGAGTTAGTGCAGGAGCACAAAATCCAGGAGAGCTGTTGGAATTGCAGTCAGGAGATCAGATAGTACGTGTCGTCGTCTAGTCTGGAATACTGTAAGTTATAAATCGTTTACATTGGATTGTTGACTAGCAAAGTGCCAGGAGTTTTTACCCAATTGAGTTTCTCCGTGATCACTTCTCGCGTTTATTTATTGTTTACATAACTGCAGTATTTTAACATAAGAATAATTGAACTGCGTGATTAACCATCTAGAAAATAATTAATAGTGACTTGTTGCTATTTAATTATTAAGTAACTTTAATTCCGAATAAGCACCTATTCACCATCGTGTAGTTTGAGTCGAACCTCGTATTTTCATCTACGAAACGACTTCTTTCATATTGCATTTAAAATGTATAACATGTTTGTTTCATATCGTCTCTTGATAAACAAATATGTAAATTATGGTATACATTTAGCACAATGGAATTTAATTTGGTTGGGAGTTTGTCATGTAAGATTGCTAATTAAATTATATTTTTGTGAGAGAGAATTTCAACCATTGGTATTTAGCTTTGCTGAAATTATTTGTGGGTAACTATCGACGTAGAATTTCATTAGTAGTTCATCAGTAATGATCGATAATTAACTATTAAGCAGGAAATGAGAGCATCAACAACGGAATATTTTGTTACGGATGCCGCATTTTTACTTTTTAGTATAACTCCTATTTTGTGGATATAAAAATCAGAATTTTTTGGTAGAAATTAAAATCGGATTAAAATTAAAAAATTAGCCGTTATTGTTGACATTTATTAGACGAGTGAAACCCAATAACGGTCATATTTTCAATTTTAATCCTTACCGAACGGGACCTTAGTAAATTTTGATAAAAATTGATGAAATATGTGGTTCTGAATCATATAAAATTTGTAGTTAAAATTAATTGTTTATTTTGACTTAAAATTTTAATTCGTTATAATATACAATCAGGTACGTCACCGATATTACCAGACGCTGTAACGGAAATTTATTACACGTGGCACGACACATTCCTCGGAGAGCAGAGCGCGCACAATATTAATTGACTCCCTGGTGCGCCTTGCGCGGATGCACAGAGTCTGAAATACGAAGGGCTTCTCATATATACAACACTCATTTACAGTCTTGCACCATTTCTCTCTCCAAACCCCTCTTTTCTCTCAAAAACTGAAAACCCTTCTCTTTGCCTCTGCAAATACGAAAAACCATTTCTACAAAGTTCTGTTTAGTGTTTAAATAAAGGTATGTTTGTGTTTGTGTTTGTGTATGTATGACAGTATGAAGATGAATGTACGTTTAGTTGTTTCATCTAACCATGCAAACGTGATCGCCCGTGCGCGTGTATATATATACACACACACACTTTTGTCTTTACGAATTTATCTCCAAATAGAGTCCATTGCTTTTTATTTTTGGTCGTCAAAATCAGATTTTTTCTTGGTTCTGTGTTGTTTGTTTGAGAGTTTGTAGTGTATAGATTATGGGCTTATTTTTATGATTGTATACATCGTGTTTTAGTTTAGTCTGTTGTTTCATAATTCATATGAGTTCTCCGGTGCATCAAGAATCGCAAACTTTAAATCAAGATTTCTTGTTTACTTTTTGGATTTTTCTGATTCTGTGTTATTTGGCTGAGGGTTTATCATGTGGGCTTGTTAATGTATGTGTCCATTTCGTTTTAATTTAATTATTTTTGTTCCATTTGACTTCTTTCATGCATTAAGATCACAAATTTAAAATCAGGATTTCTTATTAACTTTTTAGAAGGATTTATAAAAATGAGAACTTTTCTGTGCGTAAATGTGACCCGGCTGCTTCTTTGAGCGAGAATTGTGAAAGCTTCTCTGTTCGTGAAAATTTTTAGGTTTTGTACGAAAGGTATATGACCAGGGTGTCTAAATACACGGCCCGGCCCGGTATCCGGGCCTTCCGAGCTCTCCTTCCCTGACCACTGTTGTATGTTTCAAGTGCCTTAATTATATGTCGCGACAACTAAAATGTGAAGGGGTCGTGTGAATTTTTGTTACTTAGATAATATAACATTTTCTCCTTTCCTTCTTTTGATGCAAGCAATCAACTTTTTACCTCCAAATATGCAAGTAATTACATGCACATCTTTTTAATTTTGTTGCTCAGCGAGAGATGGACTCAAGAACGCCTCCTAGTAGAGGGAGTAAGAGGCCTACTGAAGATTCCAGCTCTGAGAGGGCAAGAAAGAAGCCAAATGAATGTATTAAGAATGAAGACGATGATCTTGGTGTTGATAAGATTTACAAATTTCGGGTTCTTATACCGAATGGTGTGACTCTGGGGGTTAAAGTCCGTGCTTTGTTCAATCATATGCCTCTTGACAAGTTTGTTGACGTTGTCAAGAATGCGTATGCCAAATTTGTAAGACAGACAATGTCTCAAAAGCCGAGAAGAAGAATTAATTGGACGAGCCCAGAATTTCATTTTACAGATGCATATGAGAAAACGATAAGAAATATAGTGAATTTTAAGAATTTTAAGCCAAACGAGTGGCACATAATAAGGCTTCATGTGAGATTCTGTTTTTGAAATCAATTCTAGTTCTATTTTCGTTTTTGTTTCATGATTTCAATAACTGATGTCTGTTCATTTTGATGTAGGATGGGTCTGATGAAGCTGATACATATGAGGTATTGCATTAAAAATTAATGTAATTATCAAGTGCCTTTGTGGGGATGCTTTGATTAAGTGAATTATGTGCCTATTTTGGGATTGTTTAATCGTGTAGTTCTTGATTGTTTTGTAGAACATGTGGGACCTTACTCCAGATACAGATTTATTGAAGGAGTTGCCGGAGGAGTATACATTTGAAACAGCCCTTGCTGACTTGATAGTAAGCTTGGAATATAGTTTACCCATTCATTCTTCATGAGTTCGATACTAAAGCCTCTCAACTGTTTATCAGGATAATTCCTTGCAAGCTTTATGGTCTAACGAAAAGAATCAGAGAAGATCAATAAGGTATGGCATTCCAATGTTGGTTTGCTTGGTTTTCAAAAATCTCTTGTTTTAATCAATTTTTTTTTACTTTGGTCTGTGCATGAGAAACTATAGTGATCGATAAACTTCAAAGGTTACATTTAATAAGGCTTCTATATGTAAAGGAAAAATTAGAAATTCAACTCTGGTATTTGCTGAAGGAATATAATTTTAGCAAGATAGTTCAATTTTTTTAATTTTAGTTGAAAGTCTAGGTATCTGGTTGTTGTATGCACTTTCATCATGTTTCAAACTGCATATTGTGTTGTTCATTTTGATTGAATGTCTTTGGCCTATATTAATTTGTCTTGGACAAGAGTAATCCCTTGCAAACGTTAAAAGCTGATTAATTATTTTGTTATCTCCAGTGTTGATGTGCAAAAGAGCAGAATCTCAATTTTTGACACAGGCCCAGGAATGGACGGCAGCGACGAAAACTCGATAGTACAGTGGTATATTATTAGCTGTAATGGGAATCTTAAGTTTTACTTAATACAAATATGGTCCATAATTATGGCTTCTACAAAAGCTTGACTCTTTCTTCCCCTCATTCTCTTTTTGATGGGAAAAGTTTGGATGTTTTTAACAGCTATAATTTCTATTCATTGTAACCAGGTTATTTTTTATACTTTTGAATCAATGTCTTCATCACGGTTACTAATTGTTCCGAAATAGTAGTACCATCAATGGGAAATATCATTCTTAATAGATTGGAACTTAATGAGTTATGGGAGCATACTTTTAAATGAAGCATCTAGCAGTATACCTATAAGGGAACCTAACCTATCTATCACGATGACTAGATCCTCTTTCTTAAAGAGATGCACTCACTTGCCTTTCTTTCACTTAATTACTGTCAGTCTGTATCCACACGATGCCTTTCCCTATGCTCACTGTTAAGTAACTTCATATGCAAGCATTCATATCTACTGATTGTTACTTCATCACCATTGCCATATATGTCACTGATTTATTTTTTCCATGTGTTTTGCTACCATTTTACTTTTTGCAGGGGAAAGATGGGGGTGTCTCTGCACAGATCATCAAGAGGACTCGCCATAGGGGGTGAACCACCATACTTAACGGTAACGGATTCCTAAAAATATTGGACTAATGTCTATTTAATATGTTAATATTAGTTACCATGTGATGGCATGTGTAGCAAACTCATTTAAATGGTGTACCATCCAAGGAGTAGAGTAATTTTTTTTTTATTTTGTCTTTATTAATGTCTCTGCAGCCCTTCTTTGGCATGTTTGGGTACGGCGGGGCCATTGCAGCAATGCATTTAGGAAGGTATGACTTGCATAAGATATGTTATTGCCTTTTTCTTTAATCATGAAATAAAAGATTTCATACTGGAACCACGTTCACTTCCATTCTTTCTCTTGTACTCTAGGCGAGCTGTAGTTTCCTCCAGGACCAAGAACTGTAAGAAAGTGTACGTGTTACACCTGGAAAGAGATGCTTTAATAAGTTCTTCCAGCTCAGAACAAAGATGGAAGGTAGTCTACTTAATTGCAATTTTCTTCTCTTAATAGTTAGTTTTTCTTCCTTTTCTCTTTTCTGATCTTTATTACTTTTAATGAAGGCCAATGGTGGTGTCAGAGCTGCTTCGGAAGATGAAATAGAAAAATCATCTGATGGAAGCTTCACAAAGGTAACTTTTTCTTTGTTATTCTTCTCCTTGTTGTCTAAATAATTCAAGTTTCAACTTTGGTTATGTATATATATTTTACCTTGTTAAACAGTATCTATTTCTCTATTTTGAACACCTTCTATCTGACAACATATTTATTTAGTGTTTTACTGATCTCATTCTCCTTGAATCAATACCCTTTGATTGTAGAAGAATATGTGGAGCAGAGCACATCTTTCCAATTTCCTTAATGAAAGTGCTTTTAATTTATAGTGTACATAATGCTGCTTTCAAAACTTCTGGGTTTTTCCCATTCATGCAATTATATTTTTAAACAAGGGAAATCTAATTGAAATATTAAATTCTAGTAATATTTTACTCCTTTGATCTATTTTTGGAAAGAGAAAGTGAAAATATTATGAACACTGTTTGTGTGATTGTAGGAGGAGAACTTATCTTTTGAATGAATTGCATGGTTCCATAAACTTTTGATGATCTTTCTAGCACTATATTGGATTAACCTTTCTATGTCAGCTACATTTATTGTGGAAGCCTTACCACGATGGATAACTACAAGAATGCGTATTGCATAGAGATTCCATGAAAGTTATGACCGTCATAGAATTGAAATCTTTCCATGACGGTTGTTATTATTGTCATGGAATCTTTTATTTTATTTTTAAAAAATCCAAAGTGTTTCCATGATGGCTAAACATGTCACCATCGTGGAATGCCATATTTTATGACGAACAAAACTTTACACACCACACTGGTAGCCACGCGGCCATTTTATAATACCACGACGGCACTATTTGATGAGTAATTGCTATGTTATTACTAAAGTCTACTCTTCAATGGGATATATCACTTAATCTATAATAGAAAACCTTACCATGATGACCGAATCTTTACATGCCAAATCTCCATACAACATACTAACTTTTTACAACCCTTTGAAGTTTGGTGTTTTATTTCTATATGTTCAAGGAATTGAGTTTCCTGCTCCTAAATTCGGTTGGTAATGCTAGTAATAATATTGTGAAATCAGACAGGTTTACTGCAAATATATAATAAGATCTGTTACTTTTATCAGTTTGTGAGTTCTTTCCTTTTGTCTCGTGAACGCAAAATGTTAATTGAGCCCTGGTCAAACTTTGAGTTCGCTACCATATAAAATTCGCAAAAAATTGCATGAAATTCCAATAAGGAAGAATCAATATACAGAAATCATTATTTGAATATTTGATGCTACCTCAGATAGTACAACTTGGCTTTGATAGGAACTGCTGTTTACATATTGGCAGGTTGAGATTTTTGAGCCTAAAATGGGTACTCTGGACGTATCAATACTCCAGTGCAAGTTGAAGGACATTTATTTTCCTTACATTCAGGTTTTTTGGCACATTGTTTAGCTCTGTTGGTTATTGCTGTCATCTTTAAGACGCATGAAAGTATAGTGCATTTTGAGTGACTATTTTTTATGTTCTTGTTTAAGCTGGAGGAGGAGATGTAGTTGATAATGTTAGTTTTGTAGTATAAAATAAGCTCTATTTTTTTTTTCCAGATCAAATTACTGTTTTTTAATATCTTTCACTTTTTCCTTGTGATAAAAATATTATACGGGCACTTTTATTTCACACATTAATGTTTTAAGCATATTAAAGACTAAACAAGCTATATACAACAAATGGGCATTCACAACGGGTAATATGAATGATATTTAAAAAAGTATCTATATTTTTAGAATCATTAAATGTTGGAGATATTTATGGTGCCAAAATAATACTTATTCCTTGAAGAAAGTCAACCTATTCAACCTATTCATGTATATGCATTCAAAAGTTTTCGTATGTGCTAGTACATAGATCATTTTCTTGATATATGAATTGTTGTTGATGAAGAAATGCATAAAGTTGTTTCTCGTATGTTTTATTTATTTATTGTTATTGGACAGTGTGATGAAATGTCTGGAAAAACTGGCCGGCCTGTTGAATTTCAGGTTAGATTTAAGAATCATTGTTTCTCTATTCTTTGATAATGTTTACATATCCTTGTGATTATATCTTCTTGCTTAAAGCTTTACAAGAAGCATTCATTCTTCATATGCCTCATACTTTCCTTACGTTTCTTTTGGAGTAATCCATATACATGGATTCATTGCTTCCACCAAGTGGCTTACAACTGTCTACTTACACATTTGTCTAGGGGGAATTTGAGCTTATGAACTTAGGGTCTGTTTGACTGCAAAGATGGAACTTGGGTGGAAAGAAAATATTTTATAGGGAATTGAATTGCCTAGAAAATGTTTTACTGAAAATTGTAATTAATTGTATTTGATTTGTATAATTTTTCATGAGGAAAATATTTAAATTTTGAATTTTTTGGTGTTCGTTTGGCTTTGTTTTTTATGAAAATTGTCTATTAAAGGAATTTGTTTTCATAAAAAAAAAAAAAATTCAGAACTTGGAAAACCTTTTCCCACCACATATGAAGGAAAAGGTTTTCCACAAAAGCCTTGAAAAGGTGCACGTGTGGGGAGAGGTGGGAAAAAGTTTTGACGAGAAAATTAACCCTATCAAACATTTAAAAAGTTAGAAAATGGAAAACCAATTCCATTTTCCATGGAATTTCCACCCTATCAAACAAGGCCTTAAATTTGTTTCACAGTGCATTGTCCTATGACCGAGTTAGTGCATCTTTCTATAAAAGATTTTTTGATTGAGATTTGAGAGTCCAGATTCCTAATGCTGGATCATTATTGGTTTCATACATCACGACAGTGCTGTTTAGCCTGACCTTGACCTGTCAAGGCTTCTTTATAAAATAAGAGTAACTTATTGATGTCTATGGATTTTTTTTCAAGTAGAACTAAAGTAACTAGGTGAGCTCTTGTGTGTTGTATTTCATACTTCTCATTGGATTAAGTTTGAGGCTTACATGTTTTGGTTCCATGCACATCAATGCCTTGTGATTTCATTTAAACTTTGAGATTTTATGTAGATCAACGAAACCGATTTAGCTGTAATAGAAGGGGGAGAGATTGCTACAACAAACCTGAACTCCTGCAACGGTCCTGATTTTGTAATGGAACTTCAGTTTAAATGTAATATGGATACAACTTCTACAGTTGGTCAAAGTAAGCCCTTTTTTTCTGTCAAGAAGGTTATCATATAAAATAAAGGCTTATTAAGCATGATCAATGTACATGTTTCCTTTATTCTACAAGAATTGTTAATGTTTGCATTGAATTCATTAGGGGAAAGAATAATCCAAGAAGCAAATGCAAGGCTGAAGTGTGTTTACTTCCCAATAATTGAGGTACTACTAGGTTTTTAATTCTTGGCCTTTGATTTATGGAACTCTGTTAAGTCTTTTCAACCAAATATGTGTTTGGTTGATGACAGGGTAAAGAGAGCATTGAAAAGATTTTAGACAAGCTGAAAGAAGTTGGGCTTGGAACTGGAGAAAGTTATGAGGGTTTCAGTCGGGTGTCTATTCGGCGGTTAGGTCGACTACTGCCAGATGCTCGTTGGGTTAGTTGATCAGAATTTTATATTTCTTTTTATCTGAAATGCAGAGTCAATTTAGTTAAATTTTCTTTTCATTTTCATAGGCTTGGCTTCCTTTCATGGAGCCCAGGCAAAAAATAGGTGAAAGAGCTCAAATTTTGAAGAGATTGAGCTATAGAGTGAAATGCTTCATAGGTAAAAGCTTCTAGTAACTTAATAAACCTATCACTACCTTAGAGTATCCTCAATTTTCAACATACTTGCCTGTATCAAATATATATTCTCATCGAAAAATGTTGTGTTTGCAGATATGGATGCTGGTTTCAACCCAACACCTTCAAAGGTATGAATTTTCATTAACATCCTAAAATTTGATGCTTTAATTTAATTAACAAATTTCATTTGACACAACAAATTTCAATGTTTTTTACGTAGCTTCATTTGGTTGTGTCTTCCAGACGGATTTAGCACATCACCATCCTTACACCACTGCATTAAAGAATTTTGGTAACAGGGCACTTGATATCGAGAAAGGTAATGCTGTTGGTTAGCCATAATGTGGAGCTAAATTTTGTTGCTTTGATTTTTGAAAGAAAGAGAGAAGCTGGTTTCTGTATTTTATTTTGGAACTTCATACTTTTAAGCAGAGGTACAAATCAAAATATATAGATCTGGAAAGATATTGACCCCTTCTCAGCTGGAGAAACAATATCAAGATTGGATTTTAGAAATGCACGATCGTTATGATGAGGAAATTGATAGTGGCGAGGACCAACCCACATTAGTCGTCGTTCCTCAAAAGAACAAAAAGCTTGGCATTTCTTCAGATGGTACACTTAAATAAAAAAAATTTATTGCTGCCTTATATCCTGTAATTACATAATTTTAGATTCAGACACATTTCTATTAATGCTTTTGCATGCTATGCAATAATAAATTTATGATTAGTTGGTGATACACATGGTTAAACTCTTAGTTGTGAGGATTCATAAAGTGATAAAGCGGAAAGGAACATCCTGGGAAGCAGGTCAGAAGATTAAAATTCTGAAGGGTGCATATGCTGGATGCCACAAGACCAATGTGTATGCTACATTAGAATATATTGTCCTTGAAGGGCTCCAAGGGGATTCTTGTGGTAAGTGCACATGATTGGCAAATGATTGTTGCAATTTTGATAGTCTGGTGTACTTTTTATACGTAATTTGAAGGATATCCACTTTCTGAGAGGCAATATCTTAAGTGAGTTGCAGATATACAATGTTTTATTTTGGAATGTACACCATACGTTCATTAGGTTTTTTAAAAAAACTCTGCACATATCTTGATCATAACTAGAACTGTTTAGGACTTTATATAAATATATTTTCTATTACTCAAATAATCTAATCATTTTATTAAATTATTGTAATAGGCGAGGCCCGTTTGATTTGCAGGTAAGTCATTTTCTAAATGTGCTGATTTAAGGGATTTTGGCATCTAACTAAAATTTCTAACAACCCTTTCATTACTGTTACTGATAGGCCACTTGGTCTACCAGAGGACCAAGGTTGCCTCCTTTCAGTTGACAATGGAAATAACTTCATAGATGTTCGCGGTTCTCTGTCGTTACCGATCAGTGTGATTGATTCTGGAAAGGTTAATTAGTCATTCAGTTCAACATTGTCGGTATTCAGATTTTTCCTTATTTTTCGGTCCACCAGCAGATGTTTTACTAGCTTATTACGCCAAAATGTTTCTAAATATAGCGTCCTTGAATGCAGTGTATTGCCATTGATGATACCGAGTGGGAGAACCAAATTAAGAAAGCATGTGAAAAATTGCCTTCCATCATTGATGTACTGAGCCTCTCCAATTGTCAAGAATTGGAGGTTGATGGGGTTAGTTGAAGCAGTTTATTTTTCTCTACTTCTGAACATATTTTCTAGAGATATCATTTCTTGATTCTCAGTACGAATAAAGCTAGATTTGCAAATTACCAAGATTGCAGCAAGTAGATAAATGAAGTTTTTAGTTACTATTCTCCTAGATAAGGACAATTGAGTTCAGCTGTTTTTTCTACCATTTGGCTTGGTAAATCTTTTTCAAGCTCATTTTATGGATTCATAAATCAGACATGCTGTATAGTATCTTTGGAAACTAGCTTGATTGTGCTCGAGAAGGTTGAAATGATGTGTTAGAAATCCTGATGAAAAGTCCGTTAGAGTCATGAGATTCAAAGATCTCAGATGATTTGTAAACAGCTTATATTACAAGTTGGCTACTTGTAATCAACACACATTTTAGCATTAATTTGATAATAAACTACTTGATAAAAGAGCAGAGTTCATGCTGAAAGGAAATAAATGCATCCTGATTTGAGCATTACTATAGAGGAACACATCAGCCTAAGGATACACTTGGTTTGGTTTTTCTCAAACTTTCCCCTTTAAGCTATGACGAGGAAGAAATGGAACCAATTCTATTATATTTATGAACGTACTTTTTTGTTCATTGTTCAATGTTGTCTTCCTTTGCAGGCATTACCTGTTGATGACATAGAAGCTGGATATGCTCTTCCGGCGAAAATCATTGCAGTCGTTCGTCCAAAGGCTTTCAATTCTAATAAAACCCCCGAGAAATTGAACCAAAAGTTCATTGTTCGAGAAAATTTTGAAATGAGTTTGGAAGTCAAATTCCGGCCTGATGACGGGACTGTTGGAAGTGTTAATCACGTTTATTCTGGGAGAGTTACCCCTTCATCATATAAGGGGTTTCATGGTTTGTACTTATTTCCTGTGGGATCGAAATTATCCCACTTATTTCAGAAAGCTGGAGTATATACGTTTTCATTCTCTCTTGTAAGTAATATACTTTTACCTGGTCTTTTATATCATGTGCTTTTAATGCAAGGGATCCATCTCTGATCCTGTATTTGCTACATTTGGATTTTTATTTGTTAGAAAGAGCTGAGGGAAGTCAGTTGTAAAAGACGAGTGCGAGTAAAGGCATTGGCTGAGGTTGATTGTTGGAAAGTTTTAAGTGAGAAGCACAAGGATATTAAGATAAGGTAAGCTGCCTATCTCTTAAGTTTGTGATCCATATAATTTATTGGGTTTGCCCAGATTAATTCTTTCTGCTATTGCTGATTTATTACAAAAAATATCTTTTATAGTTATTACATCTTTATTTGTTCATAAAATTGTGGAACTTCCCTTGTTTTTTTTCTTATATGGAACGAGCAAACCTTCTATCTTATTTACAATGATAATCTTGCTGGACTGAATAATCATAATTATTGGACAGGATTGGTTCGCATTTCCCCTCTCTATTTGTAGCATGCTATGATAGATATAGCAACCGTATTCCATTCACTTGTGAGCCAGAACTGACTACCAGGCTCCACTCAAACAGCGATTTTCTTGCTCATACATGTAGTATGGACGTGGATTTAACACTTGATAAATTAACTATGGAAATTAAGGTAGTTTCACTTGCTTTCTGAAACTATTTTGCTTATAGATCTTATGCTAAAATGCCTCAATTCAAAAATAGTGACCTCTGTAGGATATCTCGGTGATAAGCAATGAATTGGATAAGATTCGGCCAAGTTATGATGTCTCATTTATCATAAGCTCACTAGATGAAAAACACTCGGTGGCTATTGCGTGTCAAGGTATTCTAAATTGTTGTAGAAACAAAATATACAAGACATGTATACAAATTAATTGTTTTATTTTACTCTTGATATTCACTGGTTAATTTCTCACCCAAACAACTCTACGGTTAGTCGTTCCTGGAGCTCCACAAAGCGTCAAGGTAAATCCAACAACATCAAGCAGAAGTTTGCTTCCAGGACAGATAATCAAAGAACTTGTATTAGAGGTATGCTCTTGGTCATCGTCATGACCCATTATTATTATTATTATTCATCCTATGCTTATGTGTGTCACAAATTCGTACTTATTATTCAGAAAAGTTTGGAAAAATATTCTACCATGGAAGATAGTATCATTTTTGTTTTTGTAGATGCAAGGTAAGATTCATAAACAGGAAAATGTGAGGAAGAAAGAAGGGGGAATAAATATGTTAATTTGGAACCTCATTGATGATTGGTATCTGCAAGTTAATTTTATGAGTTTCAATTCTCGTGTTATAGGTAGATGGTCAATTAATTATTTACAATATTCTGTAGTTTACAAACACTTTTCTTTAGATATATCCACATCAATATTGTGCTTGTACTATTCCATTTTTGTTTTGACATCTCTACGAAGTTATTGGCTTGATTTCTGCATTGACAGTTTAAATTATTTCCATTATGCAGCTGTTTGATTCATACGGCAATCATATCAAACAAGATGAAGTTATCCAGTTGCTTGCCGATGGGTTTATTTTTCTAGATAAAGCCGGATATGTTTGTAAGGTAGGTCAAAACAGGCATTGGTCTTTTAAAGCATAGTGGAAGATCTTCTATAGTATTCTCAGTCTCATACGTTGACCAAAGGGTTACTTTTGCTGGAGCAAAAATACTTGTCCGAAAGTAAGAAGAAGATGTCAAAATATATTTATATTTTGTAGAAATCATTTTGACGGTTTGAAGACTAAATTTTACATTCTCCAATAGCTCTTTAGCTTTTGGATTAGTTTGATATAGTAGAAGAGCAAACAAGGACACTGAGTTCAATCCTCAGTCTGACCCGTTTATAAAATTATGAACAGTACACATCATGCTTTTAAGAAAAAAATAATCCAGCCTGCAAGTGAGGGGACAAGTTGAAGACTAAATAAAACACTTTCTAACAGTTCGAAGTTTGATGCTATTTTAGAGTGCGGCATAATCCGTTTCATGTTGGAGCATGTAAAAAAATTTCTAAGATGAAGTAAATAAGAACTATTTTATGGCATCACTTAAGAATACTTATTATCAACTGTACCGTGTTAAGTTTTCTTATCTTTCAAACATTCAAATTCCCTAACTATATCTTCTTTTTACTGACAGGTAGATGATCATGGGTGTGTAGACCTGAGCGGCAGTTTAAAAGTTACTAAGGGATACGATAAAAATGGTATGCAACTTCTGTCTTTTGTTTTAATCCACTTCTAAATATGCAAATGCATGCTCCTTCATCTTCCAAACATGACGGTTTTAAGCTTTGTGCTCATTTGCCTCGTCTATTTTTTTTATTATCTCTTAAGAAATATCCATATTTGACTTTGGGATTGTGGGGAAACCATTTGAGCCATCGTTCATAATTATTTTCTGTGTACTTTTGCCTAGCTGTCAACCTCAAATGTTAATTGGTGGCTTTTGAATCAGGTGTACTTCGTTTGTTCCCACAATGTACTAATAAGTCTTTGCCCTCCCTTTCGTTTACCTATATATTGGAGTCCCGTTTGAGCTTTAAATTCATCACAATTTCACTGGTAGCATTTGACAGCTATCTTTTTGGCTAGCTTCGATTTCCTTGGTATCGCTCAGAAAAAATACTTCGGGAGTATTATGTGTTAGGGATTGAGATCAACTCTTTTATGTTTTCCTTTATTATTAATAATTTTTTTCTCATATTTGTGGGCCGAGTGCTACACAAGGTAAATTCACTTGTTTCTTTTAGCCTATCATGTTTTTTTAATACCGAATTTTGGGGCCAGGTACTTTGAAATGATTTTTACGGTTATATTTTATAAAAATTATGTTGCTCTGGTAATTTAGTTGAAAATTCTTTCCGTGTACAGTCTCCCTTTCTGTACTATTTCAAGAGAAAGTCATCTACGAGTTAGAGTTTCGAACTGAAATCAGAAGGCTGACAACATCTTCAACGGTTTGTACACTTTTTCTTCTTCATTGTTTTTTCCTCGTTTCCACTAAGAAAATATCTGAACGGTCAAAGCTTTTGAAACATAATATACTTGTATGTTTCCTAAATATCAGGTTCTAAAGCAGTGTGTTGCGGGTTCTCAACTGGACAATCTTGTATTTAAGATCGTGAATTCTGAAGGAGAAGTGGATAGAAGTATCCATGGAGAAGATGAACATGGACAGTTTCATACTCTCATGTTAAAGTCGGATTCATTTGATGTTGATGATTCTGTGCGCTACAACTTCCGGCATGGACAATGTTGCATTCGCTCTATTCGTCTCCCACAGAGAGCAGGAATTTTCTCCTTTACAGCTGTTCACTCTCGTTATCCAGAGCTAAACTTAAATGTAGAGGTTGCAACATTTCCTAAACCTTGTTTCTTTTTTAATGATAAGAGTCGAGCGCTTATGTGTGTGAATACTTTTATGTAGATTCATGTTGAGCAGGGCATAATGGATAATAGGGTCCAGCTGCAAAGATCAATTGCAAATACATTGCAGCTGCAGGGATCACCTTCCTTAAAGGTTCCCAAATTGGAGCAGAAGCAAGAAATTATCTCGCCCCAAAGTTCAGTTGGAAAATTAATGGTTTTCTATGATTCACCTTTGTTGAAGGTGCCAAATGTGGACCAATATAATCTCCAGAGTGAAAGCTCACATGGAAAGATATCGTGTCTTCAGGACTCGGTGGCTTCTGAGGATAGGGGAAATTCATCTGGGAGCATTGTACTTCACCAAAGGGTATTCTGATTCACAAAACCTATATTTTAGAGGCGTTACCTGCATTCATCCTATTATAAAATAAAATTTTAAAAGCATAAACTTGGGCACTACCATTACCAAAACTCTTTAGAGAAATATGTCATTTTACCTATTTTACATTTCTTTTCTATTTGTGAAAGAGAATTTTCTCTACAGGAGCTCGAGGAAGATCTTTGCAAGTATGGTTTGTGCATTGGCGAGCTTGAAAGGAAATTGGAATGGATCAAGTATCGGAAGTCTCAAATTCAAGGTTTTAGCTTTGATAACTTTGATCTATATCTATACTCTAATTCTAATCCATGTCATCCTTAGACCTGTGTGGGATTCATAATCTATCACTTGCTTACTTTTACGAGATTTTTTCAATGCTATTCAATAAGCATGACATGATCTCCATCAAAGTTCAAATTTTGGACTCTCTGATTATTTTTTAGACGCTACTTCTTTTATCCGTGTGATGAGTTTCATAAGTTTTATTCCGGTAAGATTCGCCTGGTCACACATATTGTTTTTATCATTTCCCTTCACTTCAACAGGTTAGTGTCACTTGTTTCCTTTAAATTTTCCTCTTTGACAAATCATTTGTGACACTTGCTATCCAAAAAAAATTAGACGTGATTATTTGAACTCTTAGTGCATCTTTGGTAAGAGGTCTAAAAGCTTGTTTATCATTGTCGAGCCATCTACCGTATGGTGTACCAAACATGCACTTAGCATGTTAATCCAAACCTTTATTTATTGTGGATTTTTCAGCTGTAATAGAAGAAAAACAAATGGAGCTTAGAGAGATAGACAACGAGTTTGACGAAGAGAATAGAGAGTTGCAAAGAACTTTGGAAACATTTCATAGCAAGCGAGATAGGTATGCACAATTCTTGAATGAAAATGGATCTGTGCTTCGGAGCTTCGAAAACAAGTCGTGCAAGAATGAATGGAATGATTAATTGTGCTGGTCTAGCTCTTGTTTATTCACAATTTTATTCCATATATTTGCCATACTACATACTTTTAGCAGCCAAACTACCGGATAGTAATTTTAAACTTGCAACTTGCTGGTTGATAAAGGATTGACATATGTTTATATATGTGTGTGCGCGCGCTCTTTTGCTTGAGGTGAAAGGAACAGGTTGAAGAATTGCTTTAAAGATGATATATGGAATGATTTGAATAGAAGAATGCATTTTGCAGCTTTCAGAAATTTCAAGACTTTGAGACAATATATTGGCACCTTATATGGGCATATTTAGATGAGTGTTTTGTGTTTTACATGTAATATTGATTAGGATGATTGTATGCTAAATTTCTGTGCTTCGACTACGGCAGTTGAGGATTCCAACTCAGTCGACAAGTAGGCGTTTTACAGCTAACCAATGCTCAGATAAAATTTAAAGTATAAATAATCTAAAAGATTTAATATTTGGAATATATGAAAGAAAACTAATCGAAGATTGGATTATGAAATCCCATCAAGTCACCTATTTGCTATATTCCAACAATATAAAACCATCACAAGTGAGTGTTTGCATTCTTGATGTTCGAATGGGATTAAAGAGCACGACGGAAGTGGGGAGTGTGGCAGAAGATGCTTATAATTTATGCTTAGTATCTGTGTTTTGTCTCACGTCGAAATAGAAAGTCTTAACAATCCCTTTTCGTTTACCAATATATTGGAGTGAAATCCATCACGTTCTAGACGCTTTTTTAATATCATGTTCTAAGGCTCATTTGGCATATCGTTTGAAAAGTCAAATTGTTTGAAATCTAAAAGCTACTCTGAACCCATTTGATTTATTTTATAAAAGTTTTTGTTTTTGTTTTTTGTTTGCAACTCAATTCTATTTGTTTATAATTTAAACTATTTGTCAACATTTTCCAACAAGCTTGCATTGATTGTGGTGGATTTTTGAGCTCTCCCACGTGTCAAAATGAATTTGGTGCGTAGGCAAAGGCGACATTCGTGCCATTTAATCAAGGTAAAGAATTGGAGAGGGTGGTTGGAGCCAACGAAAATGAGTGAGAATATCTGAAAGCACAAGAAGCCTCCAAATTTTCGTAACAATTTCAAATGGAAAATAAATGCAAAGGATACAATAGTAATTCTACTCAAAGTTTGACAACTTAACTGTCAAATCAGTGTTTTTTACTATAAAATGATCTCAACTGTACATAGGGCTGGACAAAACTCTCGAACCAAACTGAGCAGTTCTTCATAAGTTAAATACCCGAACGAGTATCTGAATTGAGAACCGATGGATTTGAGTAAGTTCTCGGTTCTAGACCAAAAACCGAATCTAAATAATTTTTAAAATATTTTATATTGAGTTAATTAAATTATTTTAATTTTTTCTAAATAAATTAGCAAATTAATTAAACAAATCAATCAACTTTAACCAAATTAAATTTTTGTTAGCCCAACATTTGGGTCTTATCTTTCCCTTTTCCATTCAAATTTCATTTGGTAAGCAGCAGTACGCCCACTCCCGTATAAACTCAATTCTTTATGCAGGCTGCTTGAAGCAAATAAATTATTGAAATGGATCACCGATATTTTAATATTAGTATCTATTTTTGGTATTTGTATACATTGAATTAATCTTATTGTAAGCTTGTTATATATATGTTTTAAATTGGACTACGTTAATTTGTAAAAGTTACGAATAAACAAGTTATTAGTTGTATTTATGTAGTGTTGTTGGAAATGTTAAAAAAAATTAATTATGGTATGGAACCAAATCGAACCCGAATAGTTCTATAATTATATTTTTGGACCCGACAATTTCATTTATTAAATACTCGAAAATTTTGGATCGGTACAGTTCTGAATAGAACCGAACCGAACCGAACTAACATTGACCCATGTCAAGCTCTAGTTATACATATTTTTGAAAAATTTGAGACCGTGACTACTTGAAAATAAAAGTTGAAGACCTCATCGTCAAATGGTTTAAAGGTTAGGGACCAGTGCTCTTTTACCCTAAAAAGGAGCAGAGAGAGCACGCTGTAAAACAATGTAAAATTATGAATATTCTCACTCTAATGGTAACACACTCCCCCTTTCTCTCTCCATAGTGCTGTCTCTCACTACTCAGTAGAGCCATCGACCGGCGACTGGCGTGCTCGGCGGATACCGGCGGAGAATCTCGATGGACGTCCCGCCCCAGGTGCTCCACTTGCTTGTTTTTCTTCTTAAATATGATTAGCTTCCATTTTTTCTCGTAAATATTTAATTTGTAAGTGAAAAGGGTTTGAGCACTTTTACAGTTTTTCCTAGACAGCTACGAATGTTCTTGTAGCACTAGAAATTTGAAAAATGGTCATGCATGTTAGGTGTATAAGAGTTGACATTTATGATAAGAGAGTGAGGATTCAGGGGTTTTAGAAATGTTTAGATGTGGGCCGAGAAACCGAAACTAAGATTTTTGGTATTACATAATTTTGTATGGAAATTGTTGTTTTATGTGAAAAAATGATGGAATCGAAGGTTTATGGGAAAACTCTGCATCAGTATAGGGGAATTTGTACGTGAAAAATGGGTTTGACTGATTTTCACGTCGTTTTTTTTTTTGTCAAATTTGTGAATGTTCTTGCAGCATTAGAAATTGGGGATCCAGTCATTCTTGTGAGTGTTTACAAATGTTGAAATTGATATTAGAGGGTTGGGGTTTAGGGGTTTTAGAAATGTTGGCACATGGGCAGAGAAGCTGAAATTTTGACTCTTTTGGTGCTTCTGTTTACATATATTTTATTAAATTGTGGTTGAATGTGAAACATTAGTGGAATTGGAGGTTTATGCGAAATTCAGCCATTATAGGTTTTTGAAAATGTTAAAAATGTGGGCATGGGTTTTATAAATGTTAAATGTGGTATGGAGAAAATGAAATTATGACTCTTTGGTGCTTGAAAATGAAATTATGACTCTTTCAGTGCATGTTTTTACATATTTTAAATTTTTTGGCTATTGTGGTCATATGTGAAACATTAATGAAATTGAAGTTTTATACCGGGACTGTGTCTCAATATAGGCTATTTGAGGACCATAATGCGAACTGGGTTCATTAGAAAGTTGCAAGGAGAATGACTAGACAGTTGCATCTGGTTTTGCTTATTTAATTTAATTTTTTTTTACTTTCCATCAGCTTTTAAATGATTGGACGCACTTCATAATCTAGACACCTGTGAATTTTGTTATGTGCATGCTAAGTTTATATTTTTCTTACTTTCCATCAGCTGTTAAATGATTGGACATACTTCAGAATCTAGACACCTTTGATTTTTTATGTGCATGCTAATCTTTTTATTATTATTATTCTAAGACTTAGGGTGGTGCTTAATAGAAGTAACAAATGAGGATTGAAAAATTCTTAATCTGACTTAAATTTGTCTCTGAATTATTAATACAATAAGGAATGTTTTAACTTTTAGTATCCCCACATGTATGTTTGAGTGCTTCCTGAATAAGTTCTGGCATTCAAGTGTAAGTGACACTCTTGTTTTTCCAGAATGTAATCAATACGAGGGAATCAGTTGTCTCATATCCATCAGCATTGCGGCACGCTGGTCAGAATATGGTTTCAGTGGAGGACATGCAAAATGTAATTCATAGTCAGCAGGCAGAATATATAGTCAACTACTCTAAGGTTGTCCTTATTTTCCCAAATACCAGTTTGTTTTTTGGTGAAGATATTAATAAATTTATGTCGTCTGTATCAATTAACCATCTCCAGTATACCCCTATTGCTCGAAAATGATAACCGAAGTAAAACAAGTTGATTTAATTGTTGCAGAAACTTCAGGAAGATGTACTTGCATTAGGTAAAAAAATTAAGCATTACGAAGACAATATCAAGTGCTTAAAGGCACAGCAAAACAGATTGGAGGAGTCAATTTTAGATATGCAAGGTATCTGTGTTTCCAAATTTCATTACACGCTCTTCTATGTTTGCAAAAGGAGAGTACACGTAAGAATTTTAGTTATGCTGTTGATGATTTGATATTATTGAATTATATAATAAAAAGACAAAAACTTGGTGCTTCAGCTGTAATCTCATTATAGCATTTCTAATGTTACTGCCGTGCTATTTTCTGAACTTACTAATGGAAAGGCTATTAAGTCATTGTGGCTGTAATTAGCGGCGTCTTTGGCTCCTTTTGAGTTTGGATACTGTCCTGGTTCTATTCTGTCTTGTTACGTCCGAATTGCATTTTGAAGTAATTATCTGCTGCTATGTTCATCTAGTTGCTCTTGGCAAGAATCATACAGAAAATTGCGCAACAGAAAATGTGAATCATATCCATATGAAGAGTGAGGAAGATACAATTGAACATATTCTTAGGCATGAGAAATCTGCAGCTGCCATCTTGTGTCAGCTCAAAACTCAAGAAGGAGATCAGGCTTCCAATCTTCAATGGACAAAGGATATAGTCGGTATTGTTGCTACACTTGGAAAAGTTGATGACGATAACCTTAGCAGGTTGGTTCAATTCTGCAGTTCTTGTTCTCTCTGACTCTTTCTTCTTTTTCTTGTGGTAATTTTATCACTGCCTTAAACTATGGTGTTGATATACTGGATTATCTTAAAGTATCTTAGCATTGGCTTATTGCAGGAATTGTTTTCTTTCAAGTGATTTGTATTCTAGAATCTCGTTTTTAAGAGTATCTATAAATGACTTTCTGCCTGTTTTCCTTCTTTATGCCAGTAAGTACTGATTCTTAATCACAAATGACTTAGATCCTAGAATCCGTGTCATTGATTTTAAACTAATTAAAAGTAAATTCACTAGTTTGTGGATGATGGATGTTAGAAAATTAGTCAAGATATGTGGTAAAAATTATACTGTAATTATATTATACAAGGCTGACGTGTTCTTAAATTCTGGAACCTAGGCTTCTTTCCATGTACCTGGGGTTAGAAACCATGCTAGCAGTAGTTTGCAAGACCCGTGAAGGTGTTAAAGCGCTGGAAACATATGACAAACAGGGTTTGATAAATAGAAGTTCGGGCCTTCATGGACTTGGATCTTCTATTGGGAGGCCCGTGGATGGTCCCTTTCTGGTGTTTTGTCTTGAAAATCTGAGGTGTATGCTATTTCTGAGCTCATTGTTTTGTTGATCAATCAATTAGCTTTAACTCACATTTTAATTTATTCTCACTTTTATGGGTGTGTTCAGTCCATATGTTGGTGAGTTCGTGGCTAAAGACCCACAGAGGAGGCTTGATCTTCTAAAGCCAAGATTAGCCAATGGGGAACCTCCAATAGGCTTTCTTGGTTTTGCAGTGAATATGATCTCAATTGATAGCGTGCACTTGCATTGCATCTCAAATTCTGGGAATGGCCTAAGAGAGACACTATTCTATAACCTCTTCTCGAATTTGCAAGTGTATAAATCAAGAGAAGACATGCTGAAAGCCCTTCCTTGTATAACTAATGGAGCAGTATCTCTTGATGGTGGGATGGTAAGAAGACCTGGGGTGTTCTCCTTAGGCAATCGGTAAAAAAATTGACTTTAATGCATTGTTTGCCAATATCTTGCTAAAATGTGACACAATCAAAGCATATCTTTAGTTTTAATTTATTCATTTGAGATAGATGGACAGGCCAGATGCCTTGTCTTTCAACCTCTTTCTGATGAGTAGTCACATGTTTACTTGTGCACATCAGAAATAATTGTCATTGTTCAGTTACAAATATTAATTTGCTGAATATAATTTCACCTTCAGTTTTTTCTGATTTAAGGGGAGTTATTGACATGAAATTCCCAAGAAACTCTGAAGCGTTGAAACTACGTGAGAACTATTTTGAAACTGAAAAGCGAATGAAGGAGACAAAATGGAAGAAGGAAAGAATGTGGGAAGATATGCAGAGGGAGCAGGCATTGTTGGAACATGCAAAGTTCAACTATGAAATAAAGAAACAAGAATTTGCCCAGTTCCTTGGTCAAAGCTCACCATACACTGCTCAGGTAATGCCTCAAACATATCTATTAGCAGCCTATAGCTCTCCTGCTTTATGACTTTTGACATTTAATATCAAGCATACAGTAGAAGTTAAATTTTCATTAAGCTGATGTAGGCTGATTTTTAATGCATTCTACTGGCTAATACTGCTATGGGGTCAAAAGAATGCTTTATCAATGGTTCATCAAGGGCAAGTGTATATTTTGGATTACTTCAAACTGGTTATTCTAATTTGAAATTCAATTATTCTAAATCTAAATTGTGAACGTCTTTCAGAATCGTGGATATCTCGTAACTTGTGTTTAAATAATGTCATAATTGCAACCGTGGGTTGTGGGAAGGCCAAAACCTAAGCAAGCGGTAGATCAAGAAGTTGTAAAAGATAGACAACTTGTAGTTTGATGAAGAAACCATTCCTCGATCAAGCGTAATGGAGAATTAGGAATTATGTGGTAACTCCAAATAGTCCATAAGGGCTCTGTCGAGTCTCTCGGTGACCTCAAGATACTCTTACAAGTAACCGATGGAACAATTGAGATGCTAGCTCAGTTCCATCAGTCTAATCATGAATATCTTGTTATACAGTTTTTTCTGTATGTAATCAACAAAATAGGAATAGTGTTCTTTTCAGTGACCATATGATGATCAATTTTATTTTTTATTTTTTTAGGAACTAAAACTAGCTAACACTTTGTATCTTGAGCTTTATTCCTTGCGAACTATTATTTTAGAAGTCTATATAACTTTCAAAGTGTGTCTGGCTCATTGGACTGGACGTTGTACTGAACCACATTTTAGCTTCTTTTTCAATCTTGAGACCATATGCAATATTGTCTGGTTCACCTTACCAAAGACACCTTAGTGTTTGTCTGTTGCAACAAGTTCCACCGTTTTGTTTTGCATCCAAAACTAAAAATATGGTACCTCTACGTGCAGCATCCATATCAGGTAGGACAATCGGCCCCAAAATAATGATCTCAGGGAAAACAGAACTCCAGCAGCAGCAGAGAGAATGGAAGCTACTAAGTAATTTCTGCCCAGTTTGTGAGTCACTTATCACTTTTGTTTCTCCATATCTCGCCATCTATTTATGTTTCTCATTGAATTAGGTANCCAAAGACACCTTAGTGTTTGTCTGTTGCAACAAGTTCCACCGTTTTGTTTTGCATCCAAAACTAAAAATATGGTACCTCTACGTGCAGCATCCATATCAGGTAGGACAATCGGCCCCAAAATAATGATCTCAGGGAAAACAGAACTCCAGCAGCAGCAGAGAGAATGGAAGCTACTAAGTAATTTCTGACCAGTTTGTGAGTCGCTTATCACTTTTGCTTCTCCATATTTAAATTTTATACAGTCACTCGCCATCTATTTATGTTTCTCATTGAATTAGGTAGTTTCTCAAGTCTGTGCTGTAAATGATGTAGGCTTTCCTTGGAGCATGATCTCATTGTCATTAACTCCCTTTTGGCTTTTGGTATGTTGCACTGGCAGTACGTGGTTATTGTAGAAAAAAAAGTTAAAATCACGTCTACTATTACACGGTACTATATATTCTAGTTCAATTTTCCAAGCATGCTCTTTAGCTGTCTACAATAGATCAATATATCTTGTTATAGTGTTTGAATGGAGCCAAGATAACTGGCGAATTTTTCACGAAATTCAAATTTTTTTTTCCAAGGCTGGAATGGCAAGGAACATGAGTTTTGAGTCCAAGTTGGATCTGATTCTACTTTCTTGAAAGAATTTTACTGTAATAGTTAGTACCCATCAACTATGACTCATTGGGATTAGCTTAAAAGTTTTCTGTTAAGTTGATCAAGACTTACTTTTTAAAAAGGTAATTTTATGTACAGCCTTGGTGCACATTCATTTTGACAGCCCCACCCCTATTTGAGGGGGCTGTAATGTTTGTTTTATCAATATATAAATTAACTTTCAAAAACTGATGTTTGATGACTTTTACCCCATCTTAGAGCCTAGCCAAACATCAATAATGTCTTTTAATAAAATTTGGAGTTGAGACATAAATTTTCATCTATACCCATTGGAGTATTTACGTTGGCCCTTATCGTGCCCGAACCAAATATTTGTTAAGAGACATGGCTGTCCATACAAATTGGTTCAGTCAAATCATCGTGACAGTGCAAGGAGAGTTTTGAATAGTCCGTTAACTAAGTTTTAAAGTGTTTTACTCCAAACTCTTGAATGCAGTCGATTGGGAACTCTACCCCTACCCTAAGACACGATTTAAAAAGGAAATTCTCCATTACGAGAGAAAAAGATTGTGGGCAACTGGAGAATGGATTCCAGATTAACATAGAAAGAAATTAATGGTCCACGGCATATAGTTTGTAGAACCATGGTGTTGTAATTAATAATTATTCTCTTTGTGAGTCGATGGTAGTGGCTACGAATGTCTCTTCTTGCAAGGCAAAGCTGTCCCTCTACTCACTCTTCATGCAATAAAAAGTTGTTCCACTTCTATATAATATTATAAAGAATAATGTTATCTAACATCATGAAATTGAACATCAATCCACGTATTCTCAAATTCTTCATTTAGAAAACATTATTTATTAAAATCTAATTTTTAGT
>CAIGRH010208946.1:0-12212 GCA_903798295.1 Fraxinus nigra | reverse complement strand
TGTAGAAACTACACTTATCAACTGACTTAGGGTACCAAAATGAGTCTGAATAATTCGTTTTTGTAGCACTTCTATAGCAACATCAATGACACGTGCAACAAGAACAAAAAAATCCGTGTAATGTATTGTATGTATTAAATGCTAGTATAAACAGAATACTTGCGAAACATTACATGAAAATATTTGTTGTAAAGTTTGTTCGTAGAATCCTTACTTATATTTGTGTTCTCGTCCATATGACGTTTTAGTGCATGAAATTGAGTGAGCTCGTATTTGAGAAATAAGAAAAAAGTTATTTTCATTGAGCTCTTCAACATTTGTTCTTCCGGGTATACTCCAATTTTCTTCCTCGTGAGTACTTTTAAATTCACTGTTGTTATCTTTGACAAGTGTCAATTGGTCCACAAGGACTGTAATATTAGCATCATACATTATAGCTGTAACTGTGTTATCCTGTTCAAAGTCAAAATGAGATGGACATGTGAATATGAAATATATACATCTGCATGTAGTTACCTGCAAATCCATGGAAATGAGATTTTGATATCAAGCTATAGAGTTACGTGCAGTTTTGAGTGTTTGTCTTCCTGCAACAATAAGCTTCGCAGTCTAGTTCCTTTCTGATGTAGTAATTTATGGGATAAACTTGTAAGTTGCAGTCATTAATTGGTTTTTGTAACTTGCAAGAAAATTAAGTTGAAGTATAAAAAATTGTGTTATGAATATAAAATTATAACTTGTCAATGTAAAAATGAAGAAAAAAGTTGTAGAATGGAGATGAAAAAAATTACTAGTAGCAAATTGAAGTTATGACTGAAGAAGTGTAAGTGCGATTGTAATGCGTTTATGTGGTCGCAGATGTGAAAGAAGGAAACATTGTGCTTAGCTATTTATAGAGGAAGCCTATTTGAATATATATATATATTTTTACTTTTCAATATTTATTTGAGTGTTCGCATGTTTCGATTTGAAGTATATAGTCAGAGTATTTATAGAATACTTGGACATACTATTTTGAGTGTACACAAGATAAAGATAAAAATGCTAATGTGGCGTAATAGTTACTTGCTTTGTTACTATCTGCATTGAATAAAACAAAAATACTTAATTAGTGAAAATTGAAATTGCATTTACTTTGTTTAAAATGTTATTATTTTGTTTAATAGTAGAAAAGAAATTGGAATATTTTTTTGTATTCTTATGGAGTGTTTAAAATGCGTTGGTAGTCTAAAAAATTTATGGTGCTAAGATATGATGAAGTGAAGAATGGGTTCGCGAAAATGTAATAAATTTTTCATAAAAGGAATAAATAATAAACGTAATGAGAATTTATAATTTATTTAACTAAATGAAGATGTTATGATGAGGACTTTATAACTTGTAATAGTTGAATTCATATATGGTTTTGTATATTGAAGTTATGTGGATTAAAATAAGAAGAAAATTAAGGTAATTGAACTAAAAAATAATATGAAAGTTAATAATAAGTTTACTTAACAAATTAATCATGTTGGTATATTAAATTATTAGTAAATGAGTCATGAAGTTCAATTGTTGAAAAGTATTAATAGTCATGTGTCGTTAGAAAATATCTATTGTGAGAAGGAAAGTTAGTATTTTGTAAAAAATATCTACTATTAAATATATAAAAAGTTATAAAACAAGAATTAAGGATGAAGTTTTGTGATGAAGGGATTCTATGTGAAGTAAAAAGTACTAATTGGGCATGGAACAATTCAAAAAAAAAAAAAATATATCTATGTTATTATTTGGTAGAAAATATCTATTATCAAATATTTATTAAATGTGTATAAAGTTGTAAAACAAGAATTATATATGTATGGAGTGAAGTTTTGTTTTTTAGTGGGGATGGACTCCTTTTGTTTTGCTGTTTTTTTATATCTTATATTCATCAAATATAAAAATTATAAATATTAATGTGAGTGTTTTGGAAAATTAATATGATTTGTAAACAAACGTGAACCATTGTATTTTTTATCAATTTTTTTTTGAATTAAATTATTGAAAGCTGAAATTGTATTTAATTTGTTTAAAATGTAAGTAAAAATTATCGCCTAAATGTAATTAAGTAGAATAATGAAATTTAAACAGGCACTATAAAAGGTTTTAACATGGTGAGAATGTTTAATTTTTACCTAAAGAAGATAACAAATAAATGAGTAATTTTAAAAATATAAAAGAATTTCTTTTTGTTTCAAAATTGCTGAGCTATCCGTGCATCATGGACTTCAGTCTCTGCGCATCACGTGGAGTGGGCCTTCGAGCATCGTGGAGGACACGCAGCGCACGAGAGTCTCAGCGCTGCACGGAGACCAATGTCCGCGCTATGCGGATTGTATTTTTTTGTGTTATTATTTTTTTAACCCGCCCCATGTGCTATGTACTGTTTGTATTTTTATTAAAATATGTTGAAATTCAAGTGTTAGATTTGCTTATAAATAAATTGTATTATTAATATATATTATACTTATGAATGGATGTGTCTGTTGGAGAAAAACTATTAACTTACAAAAGACACGACTCTTCAACGGGTACATGAAAATCAAGATTCTCTTTTTTCGAAACGGAAAATCATTTGCATAACAATAAAAAATTATGGAAAATGTATTCTCTCCAAACTAATGATTTTCTGCTACAAATGAAGTTGTTAAAGAGACATTTTGCTAAATTCAGGTTATTACTTGTTTGTAATATCAAATAAATAAAATTCCTTCTTCATCTACTTTAATTTAGATAGAAGGAACTTGGTATTACTAAGCCTTACAGAGTCATATTTCTTTTCGAAATAAAAAGCTTAACTTTTCGTTTAAAACAACAGAAGCCTTTACTTTTTGTAAAAAAAAATTGTGCACCACAATATTTATTATCAATACATATTGGTAATACAGATGAAGTACTTGGTACATTCAATAGGTTCGAACTTTCTTCTAATTCGGAATTGAGACCATCAGTTGTTCTTTGGTTTGACATTGAACCTTCAGAATCATGATGTATGGTAGATTCGTACATTTCAACAAGACGTAAGGTATTATCTCCATATGACATACGTACTATTCTTTTTTCGAAGATCATTGCACTCAATTACCAATCGACTGTATCGTTTTCTTTCTCTATGATTATGTTGTTGATGAATAAGTTAGTAGTTTGAGAGGTAGCTTGAAGTCATCTAAATCAACATCTTCATCACCAGATAGTATAAAAATATACATCACGACACTAACATGTTTTGTAGAATAGTTGAACCCCAATTGTAGATGTAGAAAGTAAAAGTATTAGAAAGAACTAATCTTACATGTGTTAAAACATACATACAATAAAACTAAAGTTTACAATATCAAAATTTGTGAACAATAGCTGAAGATATACTTTAAAAGGAAAAATAGTATTCATAAACAGCATAAAGAAAGCTCAAGAACCAACAACTTATTACAAATTTTACAAGTTACTATAAATAAACAACCAAAATAAATGTACTACATAAACCTACAAACAAAAACCTGGATAGTTCAATTGGAGGAACTTAGCACATACTGGAAAATCGAGAGAAAATGCTAAAAGGAAGTTAAATGAAAAGAGATAAAGCAAAATGCCCTTTACATTTTGCTTTTGCTTCTTCTTTGCGAAACGAGAAAATACCTCTGAAGTAGTATAGAAATTGAATGTTGGTAATATTTTCTTTCAAGGTGCAAAATAAAGAAAAAGAGGTGATGTGAGCACAGAGTCTAGCAAAATCGAGCCCGATGGAGGACCCGTTGATTATTGAGAGAGGCTTGATGACATGTTCGAGAGCAAAGTGGATGAAATAGGTGATGGGATTGCTCGTTCAATCTACAGTTGACGACATGGTAATTAGGCAAATAATGGAGCAAATCTCATGTAAGGGTCGATGACAGAAATAGGTTGGAGCAACTTGATTCAAGTGGAGGAAGGAGGAGGCCAAAATCACTACTATGCGACCGCATAGTGTTCCAGTGCATGCGGTCACATGCACCCTTACCGAAACTAAGAAGGGACGTTTTGAATGTTCTATGCGACCGCATAAAAATATACTACGCGGCTGCATAGTTCAATCGGGCAGTGAGAATTTTTTTTTTTTTTTTTTAAACTTCCTAATTACATTAGAATTATATTCTTACCAAACTTGTGCAATCTTTGGATTATTATGCATGGCTTTCAGGCTTAGTATAAATAGGAAATTCTATTTCATTGTATTTTAACAAAACATTATTGAGAATTAATTAAGAGACTATTTTGCTTTCAACATTTGTTCTTCGTTGGACAAATCAAGAACTTCTTGTGGCGTTCGAATCAACCGGTGAGATTTTCAATTAATCAATCAAAAGGGTCAACATATGTTCGCGTTGTGTTGGTTATTTTGATTCGTTATTTGTTGAATCAAATCCAAACTTTGGTTATTTGGCCTTCTTGGGTTCGATTTCAATTCCGTTGTGGGTTTCGTAGTTCTTTACTATGCGGGTTCACATCGAATTGGTATCAGGGCCTAAGCTCCAAAATCAAAGGTTATATTTTTTTCCTTTTTTGTTTGAGTCTCAATTCCGTTGTGGGTTTCATAGTTCTTTACTACGCGGGTTCACATCAAATTGGTATCAGAGCATAAGCTCCAAAATCAAAGGTTATATTTTTTTCCTTTTTGTGTTTGAGTCTTTATTTTCCCGTTTTCTTTCATTCATTTAATTGAGTTTTTGATTCGTAATCTCTCTGTCAAATTTCAAAAGTTGTTCTTGAACTCATTTGTTATCCAAATCAACTTACGATTTCTTTGCCGGTTTTATAGTTGAATTTCGAGTCCCAAAAAAAAGTCGAAAAAATAATTTCGAAAGTTCAGAAAATTCTGTGAATGGTGGAAAAATGAGAGAGTATTTGTTATTATTTATCTCGAAATTCACCGGCCAATTACGAAATCTGTAGTGTCAAATTCAAGAACTACTTTTTGAATTCAAAAATTCCATCACAATTTCCAATTCAATTCTAGTTGTTCTTTCTTGAGTCTTTAAATTATCCAAAAAGAAAATCTCACTCAAAATCACGGTTTGAATTCTAGAAGAATAATTCGTAATTGAGTTCTTATTTGTCCTTTGAAAGCACTTGTGCGAAAGTATTGAGTGGAAAAGGCAGAGTGATGAGATCAATAGAGGGAAAAATTCGAATTGAGTGATACACGAATGCACATTTGTGAGGCAGAAATAAATTTAGGTTTAGGATGTCCGACAAGGACTGATCAACACCAAGTAGAGACAACAATCAAATCAACGTGTCGAAGGAGATGATACATAGGTTTGAGCTGTTGTTTGAAGATGTGCGTGATATATTGGATAGACAAGACACGGGGCTTGCCAATTTGTGCAGGGGAGTTCCAAATATACAGAGACGGTAGCCTAGGATGGAGATGCGTGAAGAACATGAATATGGGAGTGATGTGGATGAGAATGCAGTAATCGAGGCTGACATGGGTAGGATGAGAAATAGAGGAGCTGGCTTGAATGAAGTGGTATAAACTTGGTTGGTGACGAGGTGGATGAGAATATGGGCAATATTAAGATGTCCATTCCACCATTCAAAGGAATGAGTGATCTGAAAACTTTCTTAGAGTGGGAGAAGAAGGTTAAATTAATCTTTGACTGCCACAATTATTCAGAGGAGAAGAAGGTGAAGATAGCGGTCCTTAAATTCACCGACTATCCAATCACTTGGTGGGATCAAATGGTGACAATGAGAATGAGATATAGGGAGCGGTCGATCAATACATGGAAGGACTTGAAAGCTATCATGCGAAAGAGGTTCGTACATAATCATTACTATCGAGAGCTTCATCAAAAACTACAAAGCCTCTACCAAGGATCAAAGAGTGTGAAGGACTATCACAAAGAGATAGAGTTGTTGATGATTAGGGCGGATGTGGAGAAGGATCGAAAGGCCACCATGGCCAGGTTTTTGAATTGTTGAATAGAGATATAGCTAATGTGGTAGAGCTACAACCTTATGTGGAGCTGGAAGATAAGCTACATGTAGCTATGAAAGTGGAAAGGCAATTGAAAAGGAAGGAGACAACAAGGTATTCATCGGGTGCTTCGGGCACTAGCTCATCTTTGAAACCGAAGTGGGACATCAACAAAGAAGATGATGATATTTCTAGGGAAAATACTGAATTGCCAAAGGAAAAGGAGGAAAGTGCTAGAAAGAAAATGGAACCCCACCCATCAAGGAATAGAGACATCAAATACTTTAGGTGTTTAGGGGCGGGGCACATCGCTTCTCAATGTCCAAACAAAATAATGATGATTTTACGGGATAATTGAGAAGTGGTGAGTGAGAGTGATAGTGGTTATGAAGGCATGCCGGAACTGGAGGAAGCTAGTGATGAAGGCAAATTGGAATATACCGTTGGCAAGTTATTGGTAACGAGACGAGCTCTTAATACTCAAATCGAAGCAAATGACTTGGAACAACAAAGAGAGAATATTTTCCATACACAATGTCACATCAATAATAAGGTATGTAGTATGATCATTGATGGTGGGAGTTGTACAAATGTAGCTAGCATTAGTATGGTGGAGAAATTGGGGTTAATTATGCTTAAACACCCAATGCCCTATAAGTTGTAATGGTTGAATGAATGTGGGGAAGTCAATGTGAATAGAAGGGTGTTAGTAAATTTTTCAATTATTAGTTATCATGATGAAGTATTGTGTGACGTAGTACCAATGCATGTGGGTCATATATTGTTGTAAAGGCCATGACAATACAATAGGAAAGTGATCCGTGATGGGTATAAAAATAGGTACAGCTTTGTCAATGGTGGAAAATCTATTACATTTGCTCCATTAACTCCGACATAAGTGTATGAGGACCACATGAAACTAAAAAATGAGGAAGAAAATAAAAGGAAAGAGTTAGAGGAAAAATGAAAAAATAATAAGCAAGAGAGAAAGCAGTGAGTTGACAAATAAGAGAGAAAATAGTGAGGTAGCTAAAAGATAAAAATTAAAAAAAAAAAAAGCCACATGAGAAAAAAGAAGAAGGGTCTTACGGGAAGAGAGAAAAGTTGAGAGAAAATTTCTTTAAAAAAGGAAGTGAGTTGAAAAGAACGGTAGTGGAGAGACAACAAATGACTTTGTTGGTGTAGAAAGAGTTACTCATCAATTATGAGGAATCTAACTCATTCTTCCCTAGTTTGGCTATTTCTTTATTGTAGAAATTTGAAGACATATTTCCAGAGGACATTCCTAGTGGATTGCCACTCATTCAAGGTATTGAATATCAAATTGACTTCGTACTCTGCATAGTCATTCCAAACCGGCCAATTTACCGAGGTAATCAAATCCAAACTTTGGTTCTTTGGCTTTCGATTTCAATTCTTTTGTGGGTTTTGTAGTTATTCGCTACGCAGGTTCACAACAAGAGGAGAAACTTGAACCAAAATTTGTATATGAACCTTCATTTTCTTGTTCAATAAATTCTTATGCTGAAGTCACTATTGCATAAAAAAAAACAGCAAATTGAGCAAGAGGTTGAAAATATCTCTCAATGCCTTTTTGCCAATCAGATTCCCAATATGTGAAAATAATGGGTATTGCAAAGGATCATAGCAATTTTAGTAATAATGAACTTTATGTGAATCATCAGAGTGACCATATGCAATAATGTCATGAACGCAAACATTAGGATTCGTATCGTCTTCGACCCATATAGTGGCTACTTGAGATACTATAGGAGTATTAAAGACTCGTTGATTGAATCCTGGATCCCATCTTATGTGTATTTCATGGTCTTGCAAGTTAAGTATATCACTTAAAGGCTTGAAGATTCTACAATACGGATTTACCTTCAGAATTTCAATTAGAACAATCAAAGTACATTGAACAAAATTTTCTAAACTTTTCATACGATTTTGAAGTTCATTATCTGTATCATAAAAATATAACTGCATATAAGAAAGAATATTATCATGTGGGATAAGTTCATTTACGTAATGGTATATTTTCCCTTGAACTCTAAGGGTGTGTTTGAGTCACATTATTTTGGAAGAATGTATTCTGGAATAGTAGATTGATAGAGAATATGTGGTTGAAAAAGAAGGAATAATTATTCATGTGATGAAAAATATTATTTTATTAAAAATGTGTGATTGAAAATGAGTAGAAGAATGATAATGAAAATTTTAATGTGTACCAAACATGAGCTAAATGTGTAAATACATTTGTATGCTTTGAAGAGATTTTTGTCGTACTTAACATCGAATGAAGTAAAAGCGAAGTGGTTATTATATCATCTTACAATCTTTTTGAATTCCATATTTTTCGATTCTTCGGACGTGAATAAGTTGTACAGTTCAGCGGGTGAATCACAAACACACGAATAAACTTTTCCATAAAAACAATAGAAGCATTTGCTTTCTCTATAAAATTCTCTTACACCACAATACTACAAGTATCACATGTGGGTAATACAAATGAAGTTGTTGGAATGTTCAATAAATGAGAAATGCTTTGGAATGCAGAATTGCAAATGTCGAGAGACTCTTGGTTTGAAAGAAGCCTTTAAATCATTAAAATCATGATTCGTTGTAGAATGTTGCATTTGCATAAGATCGGAATTATTATTTTTTGCGACATAGGATCAGATATTTTTTTGCGATGATTAGTGCATCCTATTTGAAGTCGGTTTCGACGATATTGTCTTTGGTTTTGTTGTTCGCGATGGGATATTGTTTCGAAGTTTAAAGAACCACCAACTCCATCTCAACATGTATCGGACCATCCATCAAAAGAATAAGCTAACTTATGGAATATTTGAGTTTCAAAGTAACCAACAGAAATTGAAAAAGGCTATTAGCACATATAAGTTCGTTCTTGAGTGGAACTAAGGTTCATACAAAATATATTAACCTACGTATATACAATATATATATAACAATATATAAAAAAACTAACAAAAATAAATGAAATTGGGAACATATTGAAGCTTATGTATAATATATGTTTTGAAGGAAATATATTTTGGGTTTCGATAAGTGATTGAGCAGTGTCAATGAAGGAGTAAGTGTCGAGAATTAAAAAAAAATGATTCTATTCGATTAAGAGTAATCAATTTACGGGAAAAAATAAATAAACTCTCCAAAATGTAGAACTCGTAAAAGCTCGTCTCAATATGAGATTACGTCATCTTCCGATATAGTAATTCATTACGATGAAAAGAAGTTTCCAAGAAACAATTGCACACAATATGCCCTCTAATCTCTCTTTTCTCTCTTTTAAGAGAGTAATACAAAAGCCTAATAATGTCTCTCTGTCCATAAGATAAATTAATGCAAAATTGAAATTTATAAAGAAATAAATTCCTAAACTAGCTTTATGAAATTTTGGTCCAGCGGTGCCCCCCGTGAGCAGGGCCGGTCCTGAGATTTTTGGTGCCCTGTGCGAGATTTTAAAATGGTGCCCCTTTCAAGTAATTAAAACATATATTAAAAAAAATTAATAATATTATTTCGTCACAAAAATATGATGTTTAAATATTTGCTTTTTTTTTTTTTTACATATCATGAATAAGAAAAATATAAATAAAGCTCAAAAGCTTCTCTCGAACTTCATCAAAATTCATGTCATCATTAAAGAACCATCCAAGCCACTAGTCTCTTCGTGCAATTCCATATAAGCAAACCTTGAAAAAAAAATCACGTGTAAAACTTGAAATGCTATCATGTAAAAAATATTTATTCTCACATTTTTAGAAGCAAACTCAGTAATTAAACTTTCGTAATCAATATTTTCTAAAAAACCTTGCTCAATAAATATCAAAACTAATCCATTCAATCGTATCATTTTATCTAAGAGATTCATNTTTTTTTTTTACATATCATGAATAAGAAAAATATAAATAAAGCTCAAAAGCATCTCTCAAACTTCATCAAAACTCATATGTCATCATCAAAGAACTATCCAAGCCACTAGTCTCTTCGTGCAATTCCATATAAGGAAACCTTCAAAAAAAATCACGTGTAACGCTTGAAATGCAACAAATCATGTAAAAATATTTCTTCTTGCATTTTTTGAAGCAAACTCAGGAATTAAACTTTCGTAGTCAATATTTTCTAAAAAATCTTGTTCAATAGATATCAAAGCTAATCCATTCAATCGTTCTTGTAACATGGTTGATCGCAAATAAGATTTTAATAACTTCAATTTTGAGAAACTTCTTTCAACGGATGCAACAGTAACAAGAATTGTCAATAATATTCTATAAGCAATACATGTATTCGGAAAACAATCCAATCTTTTCAAATAAATCAATATATCAAAAGTCGTCTTTATTTCTTTTGGTAAAATATTTCGCAAAACTTTTAACTCTTGAAATAAATCTTCACCATCAAGACCGCGAAAATTTACATGTCGTAGAACAATATCAAGATGATCACAACATGTTTTCAAATTAGCATCATCCAATGAGTTTAACTTGTCAGAAGAAAATAGAAATCCAAATTTTTTTCATATGAATTGAATTGATCAAACCTTCGTTCAAGTGATCCAATTGCTTGATCTACTATATAAAGGAAATAATTGGTTCTGAAAGAATCTTCAGGTGATTGTGCATCGTCTACAGTAGCATTTTCATCAAAATGTTTCCTCCTACGAATTACACGTTTCACTTGAAATGAAGGGTTAATTTTCATTTCAATGGCAATTCTTTAGCAATATTTATTGCATCATTGAATCCAGTTTTCCTATATTTTTTGAAAAAAGCAATAAGCCCTTTCACTTCCTCAATAGCAACGTCAATAAGCATATCATTAGATTGCAAGCGTTTACTAATCAAGTTAACATTATACAATATCTCATACCATATGATCATAGCTACTAAAAATTCAAAATTTCCGACATAAAGGGTTGCCAAAGCATTAGCCCGACACCTTACATCATTGTCATTTTCATTTTCAATGACTTCAAGTAAAGCTTCTCTTAATTCAGGAGCTTCGAATCTAATTGCTTTAATAGCTTCAACATGACTTTCCCATTGTGTAGTTGACAATGGCTTGACATTAGTTTTAACATTATCTTCAACATTAGGTTTTTTTTTTAGACCACCTTGGTGCTTACCTTTCATGTTAGATCCATTATCATATCCTTGTCCTCTTNAACATTATCTTTCAATATTTTCCATCTCTTTGTAGAATTAGAAAACAAATTATAAATACCTTGTACAGCACCAAAAAAATCTTTTGCTTTAACACAAGAGTTTGCCATATCACACGGTGCTAAATTCAAACTATGACATCTACATGGTGTATAAAATGCTCTAGGATTTATGTCCAGTAGTTTTTTTTTTGAACACCTTGGTGCTTACCTCTCATGTTAGATCCATTATCATATCATTGTCCTCTTACATCATTAATGTCAAGATTAAGAGTAATTAGAGTATTTTGTAATTCTTCAAAAAGTCCTTGGCCTGTTGTATTGTCCACTTTCAAAAATTCAACAAAATATTCATGTATTTTAATTGGATTACTAGATAAGTCTACACATCTTAAGATCAATGACATTTGTTCTTGGTGACTTGCATCCGGAGTACAATCAAGTATCACAAAAAAGTATTTTGCTTCTTTGATTTTCTTAATAATTGTGCTTTTGATTTTAGAAGCCAAAGAAGCTATCAACTCATTTTGAATTTTATGTGAAAGATAATGATATTGAATCTCATTACTTTCAATACGCCGCATATGTTCCTTCATGATAGGATCCCACTTTGCAATCATTTCAATTAGTCCTAAGAAATTCCCGCTACTATCCTCAAGAGGTCTCTTCGTTAGTTCCACGAAAAGCCAAACTATTTTTAGCTAAGTATTGCACGACATAAATTATTCTTTGCAGTACTTCCTTCCAATATTGTTTCTCTTTTCTAATTTGTTTTTGAATTTCTACATCAATTGTTTCAGTTTTCTTCAGTCTAGCACGTAAATCAATCCAAGTAGCCATGCTGTTGATATGCACGTTACTAATTTAATGTTCCTTAAGCCTGACACCAAGATGCACCCAGTCACTAAATCCTTCATTTATTAACCAGCTTTTTAGTAAAGAGGAACAAAAAACTCTATCAAGATCATTTGAATACACCAGCCCTGGCCTATCACGTTTCTCACCATTTGATAAATAACAAGTGTAATGGCTTGAAGAGAAACA
>CAIGRH010208924.1:0-10081 GCA_903798295.1 Fraxinus nigra | reverse complement strand
ATGCTGCCATTAAACTTGCAAACAACCATGTGCAACATGATAGAACAAAGTATGTGGCACTTGATATGAACTATATCAAAGCTAATCTCGACTCCAAAAATATAGAGGTTCCATATATCAAGAGGGCGGAACAACTGGCTGATATAATGACACATGAAGTTGCTAGTTGTTCATTCTATACAATGTTATTCAAGTTGGGCAAGCGTAATATCTATGCACCAACTTGAGTGGGGAGAATTGAAATATATATATATATATATATATACCTACCAACTTGTAGTCTTTGCAATTATTAGGGACTAAGATGTAAAATTTCCTTTTCCAATCCTTGTATATAACTTAGTAAAATATCAATCAAATATTCATTAATTTTCTCCCGACATCGTCTAAGAGGAAAGGCTATGAGAAAATGTCATGCTCCAAACTCAGCAACTTTTGCCAAAGATCGCAACAATTGCCGTCGCTAGCCTCTCAGTGGCCTCTCACTCCATCGCTTGAGCGATAGGCGAGAGATAGAGATAGTCATTTCAACCCTTGCATTCTCAACTTTGGACAGCAATTTCTCATTCATCCAGAATTGATTTTGAGATTCCAAATATACTACGACGATCTACTCGACGAGTCAAACAAGTTAGTCTATTTATATTCATAATTTGACTATTGGATCAAGCCCGAATATTTGGTCGAAATTGACACAAAAGTCACTTTTACATACTTAATTTCATTCTCTAAACCAAATTCCAACATATTATCGGTTCAATGTTTTGCTGCATGATACTAGAGGATAACAAAGGAAAGATTCAATAACATTGCAATTTATTTCACTATGTGCAAAAACATCATTTTTCAACTCGGGTGAATTGTTTCTTTGGACAAAATTAGTGGGATTCACTATGAATATGTATGCAGTGGCTAAACAAGGCCAGTTTTGCTCAAACAATCAAGCCGAAACACTTAAAATCAATAGATCACTGGTGATCTCGTTCAGGAGTCCATTGAGCATGTGCTTCTCCACATCCTTTATGATATAGTCGTGTTCAGGGAACGCAAACATCTTGTTGTCCCATCCAAAATCCCACGCACTGTTAACATCTAAATCCCTGTTATGGATGTCTCTATCAAGCATTTTATACAGGTAGTCTGCTACATCGCATTCATCATTCCCATTGTCCATGTAGATCTTTAACATTTCAAAGTCATTGTAGAGTTGCTTTACCAAATCATCGAAGGACCTTACTTTTGTATAACTGATTGAAGTATTTGCATAGGGATGCACTGTGACTTCTTGTCTCCATGCTTTTCTTTTCATTACTTCATATCCACAATCCAATATGAGCTTCGTGTTTGCATCTTCACCATTGTGATCAACAGCATGAATAAAGCTTTCAGATAAATCGAGCTTGAAAAGTGTGTCTGCCACATTTAGAAATGACTGACTTTTGATTAGCATCTGTTTGAGATACTTTTCAGATTCTGTAAGTTGCTCTTGACTTGCTGAACTTTTCTTGTACTCATGCTGGGAAAAGTTACATAATTCCAAGCCAGCTTCATGGACTCCTGCAGTGTCTACTGTGATAGATTAATTATCAGAACATCAGATGTGCCATCACTAGTGCAACTCATTTTAACTACAGGAACTCCAAATATTACTGTGCTGGAAGCACAGAAGTGTTTGTGAAGATAAATATGGTCAAAATGTACAAAAGGCCCCTTACGGTAGATTACATGGTCTTCTGATGGTTTCAGAGGTTATAGGCTTGAGGAAATGATCGTCTTTTAGTTGAATCAAAGAATCTGCATATACTGCTTTTTCCCTTGATGATCTTAAATATGGGTTGGTTTGCAGTTCTTTCAGTGAAGTAAAAAGCGAGGGTGAACTTGATAAAGAAGAGAGATTAATAACTGGGAGGTGGGGGGCGCTTGTTTGACATAGGAAGTGATGACTCCACAAAAAAATGAAACTGATGAAATTAGATACTTACCAGTTGATCGAATGCATTCTTTGAATTCGTGCTCTTCGGTAAAAGCATATGGCTGATCTCCACGCTGGTAATCATCAATATCCTTGACCCACTTAGAGGCTAAATCTTGACACTGTAAGGCCAACAAGACATACTTTTATGATATTCTCCCTAAAGCATATTTATATACATGAACTCAATTTTTATTGTCTAGGTTATTCTATTAACTTACACTGTCATTTGGAGTTAGCATGTCCAGACTTTTCTGAGTTTGACATTCATCTGCAACAGAATTGTTTAAAATGGTAGTCTGTTCGGCATCATTTTGCAACTTATGCGGTTCATTTGTTCTTTCTGAATCTTTACATTTTATAATGGCTACTTCTTCTTCCTTGAGCTGGTCTGGCTTCTGCTGTTTCACATATTGCAACATGACAGTTGAATGTTTCAGTGGTCTTGTCGAGTGATTCACCATTCCATTTCTTCTAGTCATTGCTACATCTATCTTCGGATGCTTCTCATTTCTACGAATTTGCACAGAAGTAGCATTCTGTGTGGCTACTACATCCATAGACTTTTCTTGTGCAAGCAGAGGAGTGCTACCCCCTTCTTTCTTTGTCTCGTTTTCTAGTGCTTTGGTAGATGAGTTTTGACTTTGGTGGTCATTCATGGAAATTTTCAGATTGACCATGGAGTTATAAGAGGTGGTAATTCTAGAATCATACTGTTGTCTGCTGTTTGGCGAATCTTTCAGGGGTGCCTTTTCCAATTGTTTGATAGATTTTCTGTTAGCTGGTGTAGCTTTAGCATTTGATTGTTTCTTTTGCAAACTTGTTAGTTTGCTCTTGGGTTTAGATGCAATCATGCGTTCCACTTGATGCCCTTTACGATTTCTGGGCTGCAAATTTTGTTTCTGAAGCTGCTGCCCACTTTTTCCTGCTTGACTCTTGTTCTCTGAACGATCAGGTTTTGTAGGCACCGGCACTTGATGCAGTTCTTGGTCATCCTGCAGCTTATGTGGATTTTTTTGGAGGAGCTCATTTGCGCTGCTTTTTGGCTGGTGATCTACAATTACCTTGGACTGAATATTTTCTTGTGCTATTTCAGCTTCTGGTTTTCTGAGTTTTTGCAGTGGCTTCTGCTGGAGCTCAGTGTTCGAGATTGTATTGCTTCCTCCTGTATATGTCATTTTCCCTTCTCTGTATTTTGTAACATTCTCTCGCGTCTTGGTCTCCTGGAAATTTTGAAATCCCGGAACTTGATTTGGTTCACTGATGTGATTTCTCTGCTTGGTCATTGCAATGGCATCTGTTTTTGGGCCTGACTGTGCATCCACACCAACTGATTGTATTTTCATGTCTTGTTGCAGTGAATTTTTACCAGAAATTACCATTTCAGATTTGCCATTTGAAGTTACTTGATTCTTCTCTATTTCAAAATCAAATTTAGTATCCCTGGTTGCTGGTGCATGGTTGATTTGAATCAACTTTTTATTAATACCAAGAGGCGATCCGTTCTTACCCTCCCTATTGAGGGGTTGAGGCAACTTTGAATTTTTGTTTGAGACCTGCCCTTCCTTCTTTTTTGGGCTTGAATCTTTTTGCACACACTTGGAATCTTCCTTTTGAGGAAGTTCTTCGAGTCCCATAAGTTTTGCAATGACATTTGACATTCTCCCTTTCTCTTGTGTACACTGTGGTGAACCTGGGTAATTTTTAGGCTTCCCATATGCAGAACGAGAATCAAAATCTGGAACACAGCTAGCAGACCTCTTATGTGGTGCTATCTTTGAGCTACTTAAAAGTGGTTTAGGGCTTTCAGCTGGATATGTTAAGACCATCAGTTGCTGTGTAATATCATTCTGGCCAGAACCTCTTGAAACATACGAGTTCTTTTCATGTTTATCAAAAGAGAACCTTGGCCTATCCAGTATCCTCTTGTCAACTATGTTATCGTCGTTATCGTCATCGTCATCGTCTTCATCCTCATCAAGCAGCTTAATACGACTTTTTTGCTGAGGGCCGATCATGTACTCTGAAGCTTCCTGCAGGTTTACGAGCATTTTCAAGGATTCTTCCAAGTCCATTGCCCCTTTCAACAGTTCTTTCCCAACTTGTATAGAGTTCCTATCGAAATTATGGCCATTGGAACAAGCTCGTAAAATCTGATTCAGCTTCTGTATTCCTTTTGATATTTCAGTTATATGAATGTGAGAGACAGTAGGGAACTGATTGGTTGAAAGACTCTGCTTATTGCTTATTTTCATCTTTCCAGAGTCTACTGATCTGCGACCAAATCGATTGAAAAAATTCACCAGTGGATTATTGCTTGAAGAGGTGATTTTCAGTTTCCCACCATTTTCAAGGGCGAAAGCTATGGCCGTTGAGAGATCTCCTGCTTGTCTAGAGCCTTGACCTCTGCCAGAGAGAACAATCTGTTTTGAAGATTCTTCAATACTGATTGCTCTGCTGCCTGCATTAGACTTTCTGAATGTGTTTCCTGTTTTGGGACTAGCCTGCAGGGAAATATGGCATGGCAATCGAATGAATTAGTCCATGTACGTCAAGACCTTAGCTTCCCAGAATGATGTGCAATTTTCTATCATCAGTAAAATAAGACTTACAGATTGTGAGGCCTTTATTTGCCGACTGCCACTGTAAGTTCGCCCATGGTTTACATATGCAGCTGTCATGTCGAGACACGATAGCACAGGAGAAAAAGGTAAGAATATTTGTGGGAATTCACGTACACGCACAATAGCACAGAGTAAAACAAAGAAATTGATTACATGTTTGTCATTTGTCCAACGGCCAACCTGAGCTTCAGATTTGTATCTATTGTATGCAGGTACTATATCCTAAGGTCCAAATGACACCATTCTTACATACCAATTAATACCCTTTATGTCCTTTTTGAAGCCTACCTCGGCAAACAACTCACCTCTCAGTGCAGACTACCCGATTTAATAGAGTATGAATATCAGCAAGAAAGCGTGTCTTCCTCTATGGGTGTTCGGTAGATTAGACACTAGACAGCACTTGATGGGATTAAATACGAAAACTAAGCTAGATTCTAGTATGAAGTACCGTCTAATATTACGGAACAACTAACAAACACATTGTCTTGTTCATAGGATGCCTTTGCAGAAATATTCTGAACAGAAAGATATGGATTTACTTGGAAGTCGAAAGGAGCCAATGCTGTCACCTCAGTCCTCGTGTGATATTCCAATTTTTTTTTTTACACCCGTGAGAGAGAGATGCAAAGAGAGGTATGGAAAAAAGAATAGGACCAATGAACAAGACAACAATAATTAATGACACATGAACAGTTTATTTAATTCATTTACTGATGTTTTTCACAGTGAAGTCCTACCAGCTATTACTACTAAGAGCGCGTTCGGTAAAGCTCAAAATTCAATTAAAATTGAAAATATAGTTGTTATTAGGTCCCACTCGTCTAATAAAAGTCAATAATAACGACTATTTTTTCAATTTTAATTCGATTTTAATCTCTACCAAACACGAGTGTTTCTTCAAAAAAAATTTAACAAGAATATTGCCCAATCATGTCCTGGAATTAGTCCTTGAAATCAATCCTGAATCATTCTACTTTTACTGAACATGTTAAAGAACATAATTCTTGTCTGTAATTATACTGGAAATAATCATGTTACCTGTAGACATTTGGTTAGAATGTTGGCCTGAATTTTGAGTTGCAGCCATCCGTTCTTTACGCAGACGAAGATCATGGAGTAGCTTCTGCGCAAAATCTGATTTTGTTGCCATTTTACTTGTTTCCCGAGCCCAGAAATTACGAGTCCACCCGCAAAAATCTTTTTTTGTTGGTTATTTTTCTATAATGGGAAACTCAAGTAGAAACTAGAAATGAGTTTGAGAGACATGGAAATGGAGAATATCCTTAGATTGTGTTGGAGGTTAGATCTTTGTACATGTGAGAAGGAATTGCATTGTTCTTTATCACTTTGGTGGGAGGGTTCTTTCAGTGTTGGGTAAGATGGCTGTGGGGAAAAAAGGTAATCAAAATGGTGATGGGAATTTTTACTCTGAAAGTTTGACGTGAAAGTTATATCTCTCTCTCTCTCTCTCTCTGTGTGTGTGTTGGGTCAGTGACTCGGTGGGTGTTGTGTGTGACAATGCTTGCTTTTATTTCACTCCAAGCAATGACACTATGGTCAACTTTGAAGGGCTCCTGAGCAAGGTTTCTTGGTTGGGATGGGAAGAGTTCATTCTATCAAACGGTAACATAATTTGTCTTTGGATATTTGCCTTGTCCACACTGAAAAACTGACAATGGTTCAAGAAATTTAACGTTAAAATTACCTCAGATTCCGGTTCCCATACGGCAGAAAATAGGATTGGCCCACTTGGGGTGAACTTGGAGCACCTTTTTCAGTGGATAAAAAGTAGAGCAACATTAGTTGTGGGTTTGTTTTATGGGCAAACGGCACTTTAACACCCTTTTGTCTATAAGGCCCCATTTGGCCCTCATTATGTGAAAAATTAATGGTTGGAATAGCCCTTTTTTAAAAAAGAAAAAAATTTGTGGTTAAAAAAGAAGAGATTTTTTTGGGATTACGTGTAATATTATTTAATTGCAAAATGTATGGTTGATAAGAAGAAAGAGAAAAATGAATTAAAATTTTAATGGTGGCCAAAATTGGTAGTTGCACTAGTCGCCACTCTTGTTTAAGATTCACGTTTCTTGAGTCAATATATTTCAAGATATTTCACAGCAATGTTGAATGAATGACATGATGTGAATAGAATAATTTTAATGAGTTTGAGATAGATTGAGTTGAGTTAAAAACAATATTTAACACTTTATTTACGGGCACTTCGATTGTAGAAATAGAGATCTTGGTCTTTTTATTTATACTTATTGCATTAATCGGTCTAAAATTAGAGGAGACAATGAAAGGTTCATGAAATTATTCAATAAGATAAAGAAAAAAAAAAAGAAAGAAAGGAAAAAAGGTTGATGAGAATAACAGGGTGGCCGTGTCTTAGCCCCCTGTAGGTTGTGATAGCTTCAGAAAAAAGTGCTGCATTGCCATGTGTTGATGCTTTAGCGCTGATGCGCGAGAGTTGTGTGCGTTTTGCAAGGCAGCGAATTGATATCATGCTGATGCACATGTGATTGGTGAATTTGGCCAAACTGTGTGAAGAGTTTACATGGATGTCCGAGAAATGCATGCATTCGTTAGGGACGGAAGTCATGTAGTACGAGTTTTACTTGATAGCCGCACTTTATGAATAGAATTTCTCAACAACATATGCAAGATTAAAGATGAGTGGGCAAGATTTCTCGACAGCATGAATGTTATTAAATACTTTAATATAATTGTTTAACATTTGAATGTTATTAAATAAATTTGTTTTTCATTTATGTATAAAACAAAGAATTAAGCTATATGTCAATGGCCACATGGGCCCTGGACATATAGGGACGACAGACCCCCCACCAATAGGGGGCGCCACTTGGCTCCCCTGTGCGTCCAAGGCCACATGTGCCTAGCATGATCATAACACATATCATTGCATTTTTATTAACCATCTGACCAAGTGCTTTCAATTTATTGGTGACACAAACACTCATGTGGCCCTGGACGTCTAGCATGATCCTATTTTCTTTCGTCTGTGAAATTAAAGCAATTAAGAATTTGAATATGAATGATGTAATGCTAATGGCTCAACCTTATTTTTTGTGATTTTATTTTATGTTTTTTTTTTCGATTTAACTAATTTAAATGAGACTTCCAATTTTAATAATTCCATCCTTGTAATTTTTATGAACAATATAATTTTATGAGAGAATGTAAGATTTTAAAGTACAAAAAGTTCTAGGTCTCGAGTGAAAATTTATTTTATTGGGAGAGTATATGGTTGAAAATGAGTTTTTGAAAAAAAAAAATGATTTTCAAATAAATTATGTCAAACAAATAATAAATATCATAATACAAGCTAAATATTACCTTCAGAAAATGATGAATGAATTTTCAGTTAGTAATAATAAAAAAGACAAATATTCATATAAATTTATGAATTAAAATTAATAAAATTACTTATACATCAATAATATTGTACATGAAAAAATTTAAAATAAAATATATCGAGCTATCCACGAAATATTAAAAATGAAAAAAAAAAAATGGTTCAATAATAATGAACTTTTGTCGGTCTAACCTACGACTTATTTACATATAAATAGGAGTTTTATTAGCTTCAATTATTAGTGTGGCTAAGCAGCAATTGGATTAACAATGAACTTACATTTTGAACAAATCTTTGCTAAAATATTTGTAATAGGAACATTTCTATAATTTCTATGTATTGCAATTTGCACATTTTAACAGTACTATGTATAAACCTTTCGAAAATATTCCTTGCTTGTGTAATATTGTTATGAAAATGACGACAATGAAATAAAGATAAAGTAAATAAGAATAAAAGAATTTTAGAGGAGGAGAATATACTATAATTAATAGTTTTGTGTTTACTAAATCAAGATTTCAATAATCTCAATTGAAATCTAAGCTTTCAAGAATGTTGTATGAATATTCTGTCTTTTTCTTGATTGTCTATACATTACAAGTAATGACGTATATACATACATGCATGCACACACCCTAGAGACAAGTTGTAGGAGAATAGGAGTCCAAAATCATGTCAAAAAACGAACCGGGCCTGGGTTGGGTAAACATGTCGCTTGAGCGACAGACGAGCGATTGAGTGAGAAGGTAGCGACAGGCGGGCGACAAACTCTCGGGTTGTTTTTCACCGGACTCGCTCGAGCGGCCAGCTAGCGTCAGGTTAGCGAAAATGCGGTGACTTTTTCCTTCGATCCATAATTTTGATTTCTTCAAGAACACTCTAATTTTGACTTGAATACCTACTAGAATTTGGGTCAATCACAACAAATACCATCTAATTTGATGGGTGGGCAAAATAAAAAATAATAATAATAATAATTCCACAATTTTATTTGAAATACGTCGCCTAGAGGTGGGAAAGGGAAGAAAGGCAAGACAAGTTTTGAGAAGTGTCGATTCTTTATATGTATTAAATAATGTGATCCTGGCCATAAAGTAACATTTGAATTTTAGAAACTTGTATCGGTAAATCAAGAAATTGTTTTAATCAAGTATAATTGAATCTATGAGGAAGATTGACTAATTTTAGATACGGAGAAAAGGACATGCCTAATGTTGGATTAATGATTCTGAGAATTTGATGCTTAATTGTCTCGCATATTTGTTATTTGTTAGGTGTATAGAGATAGAGGGGTAGGGACAACGAGGCGGATTTGGGTAGGATGAGGGTGGGAGTGGGGTTAGTTGTCCCACACTAAATTTCAAATTCAAGATTTTCGAAAAGAATTAAGCTAAATGTACAGAACTATTCCTCTGCCAGAAGCTTCACAGATCATCGCATGTGTGGGGCCCACGAAAATAAAAAATGATAAAAAAAACCCACCCACCCCCTATGGTGCGAGTGTTGCTGAGACTTCTGTGAAAAAAAATTCTGTGAGTTTAGCATTACTGTTTCAAAAAAATTCTTGTAATTTTCAATTTCGCTCTATATTTAAAATTTTGTGAATAATGCATATGGCCAGGGTCAATGATCCCCCTATATAGGGGGCGCCACTGTTTTTTGGCGGATCATTGACCCTGGCCAAGAAGTAAGGTCCAATATTTGCACCCTTGGATTACTTTAAATTTATTGTTGATATTCTTTGTGGAACTTATTTGTCAAAAAGTTTGGTAGGAACGTTTGCCAAGAAGAATACACAAATAAACTTTTTTCTTATCTAATTCGAATGGAATGGCCAATAACAATACAGTCGATGATATTTGGCTTACCACTATCAATTATTACCAATAGCAACGTCTTCGACGATGTCTTCAATTATCACTAAGGGTTCGTTTCATTACAAAAATAGAATTTGAATGGAAAGAAAATGAATTTCAAGAAATTGAATTATCAAGAATTTATTTTACTAAGAATTGTAATTAATTATGTTTGATTAGTATAATTTTCCACCTGAAAGAGTTTAAAATGTCGGCTCGTTTTGTATTCGTTTGACTTTGTTTTACATGG
>CAIGRH010208881.1:0-10779 GCA_903798295.1 Fraxinus nigra | reverse complement strand
GATATTTTCAACCATTTCCTCATTATTTTAGTGCAAAATTTCATTCATTTTTGTCCTCTCGACCCGACCCGACCCTAGAACCATTATACAGTATGCAACTACGACACGTCAAAGGCGATTGACACCTAACCCAAATCTCAGCCGTCAATAACAGTCCACGACTCCATCCAATTATCCAATCATCAACCCCTCCAAATCCACGCTGGACTCTCTCTCTCTCTCTCTCAGCCTGAAAATCGTCGACGCAGCGATTCCACCGTGTCGACGACCTCTCACGAACGAAGCTCTAATTTTCTCTCTCCAAATCGAATGAGATTCAGTGTTTTTCTTACTTACCATCTCCCTTTTTGATACATATATTCATTATAATTAAAATTTTATTTGGCTGTTGGGTAACTGAGTTGACTCACTGGTTCATAATTACCGAGTTACGGCTACGGTAATCTTTTTAGTCAAGTTTATGCAGTTTAAATCTTTATAATTTTTATTGATGTTAATTTATGTTAATTTTCTTCAAATTTCTTAGGCTTTTGATTGTTCTATGGATAAAATTAGGTCACATACATATTTTTTTTTCCTGCGTCTGTGCGTAAATGCGTGGGTATTAGGTGTACTTCTTCTTGCCTTAGTTTATGTTTCGTGGAAATATAGTGATATCGATTTTACTTATATTATGTTTGATTTCTATCTTTGAACATAGTTGAATAATGTTAATTTTTTTGCTTACCACCTCCCTAATTAATGTATATGTTATAGTTAAAAACTTATTTGGGTGTTTTTTGATAGAAAGAAAACGGTGGGTTTTATGTGTTATGTAACTGAGTTGACTCGCTAGTTCAGATTTACCGAGTTACTCCTGCTTTTGCATTAATTTTTTTTTGGTTGAAATCAAACAGTTTAAATCTTTGTAATTTTTATTCAAGTTATTTTAATTTAATTTGAACAAACACTGTTAGATTTTGGTGGTTTTAGTTATTATATTTCTTTTGTGTTTCTGGATAAACTTATGTCTCACGTACATTTCCCTGTGTTATGTGTAAATTCTTGGATATAGAGTAAAAGTATTCTTGTTAACAGTCTATTTGATTTGATCGTTGAATATGGTTGATTGAGGTTACGGTCTTTCTCTGCAGTTGACAAGTTTTCAATATTTTATCTAAGTTTATGTTTTTAGATCCTATGTTAATACATAAATGGATCTTAAAGTCGTGTGCTGGGCAAAGAGTTTAATCGTTTGCACTTAACTTCCGTCTGTAGCAGGATGTTTTTGTTTTGAACAGATGCACATTCATGTGTATAACATGATCGTTTGAGTGATATTGGAGGAAGTGGTGTAGTCTAAACGATGAGTAGTTCTGAGATGGATAAATCTTCTAAGGAGGGCAAAGAAACAAAGGAGTCAAAAATTTCTGCTTCGCAGGTAACACTGTGCAGATTCGTGATTTTAATGCATGTTTGTGTTAGCTAGCTGGAAATGATTTTTTTTATTTTTTGAGATTTTTAGGAGCAGAATTCAGCAACTTCTGGTATGGTTACTGCTGAATGGGCTGCCTTTCAGGTTAAAAGATTTCTAGAAGATACCCACTCGGCCTTTATGCACATTTTTCAACATTTTAGTATTGGTAGTTATAGGGTGTTGGTTGTGGTTGTGCAGGGGTATTCTCCTATGCCTCCACATGGGTTTTTGGCATCAAGTCCGCAACCGCACCCGTATATGTGGGGAGTTCAGGTACCTTTTTGCATTTTTGTTTAGTCTAAAGTATTATCATGTTATTATATCAATGCAAAATTAACAAATGGAAGGCTTTTATAAGCACTATTGTAGCACTGAAAAGGAGTTCTATTCCAGGTCCTGGATCAGTAAATTCATCCAATATCCATAACAGTCCTAATGCGTCAAAGTTTTATTTATGGAGTGGAATTGGATCAAGATCTAACCTTTATTTGCTTCCTTATGTTGTTTTAAAAATTTATGTATACTTGTACCTATGATGCACCGACAAGGATATCGTGTCGGACACGCCGAGACGCGATTTTTAAAAAAAGTACAATCACGTCATCGACACGTTGATTAAATTATTAAAAANAAGCACTATTGTAGCACTGAAAAGGAGTTCTATTCCAGGTCCTGGATCAGTAAATTCATCCAATATCCATAACAGTCCTAATGCGTCAAAGTTTTATTTATGGAGTGGAATTGGATCAAGATCTAACCTTTATTTGCTTCCTTATGTTGTTTTAAAAATTTATGTATACTTGTACCTATGATGCACCGACAAGGATATCGTGTCGGACACGCCGAGACGCGATTTTTAAAAAAAGTACAATCACGTCATCGACACGTTGATTAAATTATTAAAAAATCTTCATTTATATAGTATAAATTTAGTTTTATACTTGTTATTAATTTTTCTTGTTGAAATCTTTTAAACACGAGTACCTATTTGTTACTTGCTAATAACTTTGAATTAACAATTTATAATATTTCGAATATAAAAAGAAAAATGATTACGGTAAAGTGTTCGAGAAGTGTCGGTATCGACTTGTGTCCGACACACACCCTAATTGAAATGTCTGTGTTATAGAGACTTGTACTAACAAGTAACTTGAAATGGTTAACAAACAGATACGGTCAATGATAGGACCAAATTAAAAGTTGATACAGCTTGGCATGGCTTAATTATGCGTGGGATAAGCTTCATGGGTCAGTAAATATTGCTTACTTAATCTAAGAAAGCATATTCCTTCACATTGACTGAGCTGACATTCTTCGAGGCTTTACTATTTCTCTATTTTTTTGAACTCTGAATCTGCATGTTATGATTGAGCATATATAAAACATGTTTGTGTTGTTCAATCATATATGAAACTCATCATGCTCAATCATATGAAATGCAAACTACCTTCAATGGAATATAATTGCTTCATAGGCATGCTTCTGGATTCCCACCGGATTGATCTTCTCCTTTGGTGCATTACACACCCTGGACTACTCCCTCTCCTTAAGGAGAAAGACACAGAAGTTGGCAAAACATCTTGTTATTTGTCTGTACGTATTCGCCTTTTATTTTAAAATGTTTTCACTCTCCTTACTGGACATTTCCTAGAAAGCATGGTTAACGAGCTCTTATATAAAGCTTGCTATTTCTACTGGGTAGGGATAGTAAAAAGACAATAATTAGGCATGATGTAGGATCCCACTAGTTTGCGAGGCGCATTCATACAAAACTAGTTTCCCAATAATATCTTTGGATAGTTATGTTTCAATGTGTCTAACTGCCTGAGAAAGTTCTAAGACACGATTATGTGCGCAATTAAGTTATGATCTTCATGTCAATTGATGTTGCTATTTACCCTTGACAATTTAATGATTATTTTAAGATCATAATTTTTGTTTGAAATTATTAATTGTAGCAATTTATGCCACCCTTCAGCACTCCACCCCATCCGTACGTTGCAATGTATCCCCCTGGGGGCATATATGCACATCCAACTATACCTCCGGTATGTTGTTGCTTTGTTTGTTAGTACATAGCTAGATCATAATCATTTATTGAATTCCCTAACATTTATACGTCGTGTTTAAAACTTGATTAGGGATCATACCATTTCAGTCCTTTTGCTATGCCATCTCCAAATGGTATTGCTGAAGCCTCTGTGAGTTACTGTACCACTTGTTATATTCCCTATCTTTCTTCTCCACTGTTTTTTTTTTTTTTTTCAATATAATTTCCATTGCTGACATTATTTTCCCATGATCTCTTGGTAAAATGATTTTCAATTCGGCTTGTAGCCTAACACTCCCGGGAATGTGGAACTGGATGGTAAGTCATCTGAGGGGAAGGAAAAACTGCCCATCAAAGTATCTAAGGGAAGTTTAGCCAGTTTGAATATGATTACTGGGAAGGATACTGAACCTGGTAAAACATCTGGTGCATCTGCAGATGGTGTGCATTCTAAGAGGTATGATGAAAGTACGGAACAACTAAATGGAAGGAGACAAATAATTTCATTGTTGTAGTAGGATATGAATGTACACTTGTAATAGTTTGTGCCAGGTTCTTACTTTTGGCAAGATACTGGAAAAAAGGTTTAATAGGACATTGCTGCATCCTATTTTGTTGAAGTGGGCATTTAGAGCTCTTAAGAACATCTTGTTACTTGAGTGTTGACAATTCTCCCTTTTTCATTGTTTATCTTGATTTTCTCCTGATTGTCTCTATGTTTGCTTAGTTTTAAGAAGTAATAGTAAGTTGGTAACTGCAATCTATTTAAATCTATTGTTCAAAACTGTCAGGAAGATGAAGACTGTGGTACTTGTGCGTTTAATTTGTTTCCTCTTCTTGTCAATTGTTAAGGAAAATTTTGCCAATTCTATTTGCAGTGGTGAGAGTGCAAGTGAAGGGTCAAGTGAAGGAAGTGATGCAAATTCTCAAGATGTAAGTTTACAGAATGTGTTGCTAGATTCTAATGTAAATTAATATGGTTTGATGGCCATTTTGTCTATGTGGCTCTGTCTAGTCACAAGTCAGGATGAATTTTCGTGACTTGTTGGATTACTGAGGTTGAGAATCCTGTAATTGAATTACACTATTCTGGCCATTGATCTAGAAACAAATAAACATTGGCTCTTCTGAGACACAGTTGGAAAGTCTTGTTATATGTTTGGTATAAAAAACTTTGGGGAGCTGATATCCATATCCATTGGGTATTCTTTATATTGGGTTCTGGCCTTGGGGTGCTCAGATATCTAGTTGTCTGGCTAATATGCATTTTCATATTACCCTTGGATCTTGCTGCCTATCATACTGATCCTTAGTTATTAGCAATGCAGGCTGTAGTTTCTTATTCACTGAAATATATCACATTTAGAACAATCCAAGCTAGAATAAGCCAACACTATGATGTTAACAGAATACGTGTTGTTAACAATAAAAAGGGACGTTTTTATTGCCACAGGAGTTTAAGCTTAATGGATTAAGATCTCTTATCTGGAAAACTGTCAAGTGTCAACTATAAAGGTTTCCATTCCCCATAATAATAAAAAAAAAAAATGTTAGTAGTTTAATCACAAAAAATAATGATCAATAAATTATTAAACTTCCTATTTGAACTCTTCCTGAGTTCTCATCTTTGTTCTGTTATGTACAGGACTTACAAATGAAGTCCGGAGGCCTTCAAGATTCAGGTGGGGTTCTAGGAATTTGTACTTCTATTGCTGTCGGCTATCTTGTTTGTAATCAAACCTTACTTATAATAACTCTTCTACAGCTGAAACATCTCAGAATGGAAATGCTGGTCATGGTTCCCAGAATGGAGGACCAAATACACATAATTCAATGGTGAATCAAACTCTTTCTATCATGCCAGTGGCGGCAGCTAGGGCTGTGGGTGGTGTTCCTCACACCACTAACTTAAATATCGGCATTGATTACTGGGGTGCTGCTACACCATCGACTATTCCTGCAATGCATGGTAAGGTACCTTCTCTTGTTGCTGGAGGAATGGTCACTACTGGATCACGGGAAAATGTTCAATCACAGATTTGGATACAGGTTTTCCTTTTTCATTCTTTACTATTTAATGAATTGCATTTTCCTTGCGTTTCTGGTTTTTCGATTGAGATGATGTGGGTCCTGGGCTTTTGATCTAATTGATTTGCTGTTAGGCTTCTGTTCTTTGCGTCTTCTTGTTTCATGGCTGTTAACGATTGTTTGGTCTATCAGCATGCTAAATATTGAGGTTGGGTGGCTGTAAACATTTGAAACAAATTGTGAATTTCTGTGATATACTCTAGAGTTAAAGAACTGGTCCTCTTAATTGAAAATTTTACTCAAACTTTTACCAATTGGCAGTTGACGCATGATGCAAAAAAGTTGCCTGCTAAAACCTATTGTCTATTTTTCTTGGGGAAGCGAATTGATTTGGTTTATAATGTATTTTGGTTGGCAATTAGATACTTAGTTTAGAAGCTACTTATCTCAAGGGTGTAGGTTTTCTTCTGTATTCATGATTGTTTATAAAATTTTTCTGTAAACTAATAATTTCTTGTAAAACTTAAAAATATTAAGAATTGTCTGTGCATATTGTAGAAAATAGTAGTTCAATATTGCTACAGATCACGTATGATTTGATGTGCTTGACTTTGTATTTTTGAATGCCTTGTAAAAATGTTACAACCCTTCCATTGAAAAGGTCAAATGTTTAGATTTCAAAAATGTCCTTTTTGAGTCCGTAGTAGAAAATTGCGGAATGTTATGGGCATATTTTCAAATTTGTCCCAAAGCATGTTGTTAAAGGTGGAATGCGGTTTTGACTTTGAGACTGTGATGATGATCTGTCAAAAGAAATTCCTTTTATGTTTAAACTGTCTAATAATGTAATGACACATGGTAGAGTATAAAATATGATGTACACCAAGCATGAATTTCGTTGTTATTGTGAAAAACAATATACAATAAAAGGTTATTCTATTATAACTTATTGGATTGATGATATGCTTTTTGCAACCATTGTATCACTGATTGTCGTCAATGGTAAAGTTAAACCATTTACATAGTCTTTTACTCTCGAAGCATCATACACGTAAGATTCAAAAAAGTTACAGTTTCCTTGCCATTCTGGAACGCAAAGAGAGAGTATTATTGGTTTGCAGCATGATAAAAGGGTTGGGAAATGCCCCGTGGCATATATGTATGGTTGGATTTTTTCTGAATTTGAAACATAGGTTGATCTTCCTCACTGTCTTGTTCCGTTTTCTGGTTTTCTTGTAATTTTTATCTTCACGAGTTAATTCATAACTCCGCACTAGAGAACTCTGATATAGGATCAGAAAGGAAAAAAATTAAAACTCTTAATGGTTTTATGAAATGTTACTCAACTATTTCCTGTTTGGTTTTACATAGTATAATAAGACGCTTTGTAAATTGAATTGACCTTCTAAACTTGAAATGGACTTGTGTCTATGAAAATGTACTGTCAACACTATTCATTGGAGGCCGTTAATTTGAGTGAAGTCAAGGGGGACTGTAGAACAATGCTTATGATCATGTAGGTCGGTTATTTTGCTTTTAATGGGCAATGTCTCCTGCGGTCCATGTTGTTCTTTACGTCCATGATTGGATATCAGTTCTTTTCCTTGACAAAATAATTTCTTTTCCCATTTATCTCCTCAAGTGACTAGCTACTTGAACGCCTTTATGTTACTTCTAAATTCAGGATGAAAGGGAGCTTAAAAGACAGAGAAGAAAGCAATCAAACCGGGAATCTGCTCGCCGATCCAGACAGCGCAAGCAGGTAAGACAGTTATTTCACAGTTAATTTAGTCTATGCACACACTAGTTATCGTGCAATCCTTAATGCTCTTTTTTATGTCTTATTATATTGGATTTTAGGCAGAATGCGATGAGCTGGCCCAGCGTGCTGAAGCTTTAAATGAAGAAAACACATCTCTTAGAGCAGAAGTGGCTCGTATAAGGAGCGAGTATGAACAACTTTGTGCTCAGAATGCATCTCTGAAGGTATTATCCAATATTTGAGTTTATAATCTTACCAGAAATCTTGGTGCAAAGCAATATTAAGATTTAAGCTAGCTCCTGATGCTAATATTGAAGCATGTTTGTACTCCATGATGTTTTCATAAACAACTATCTAAAAGCAGGTAAATTCAATTTCAGTTACTGAACTTATAGAGAAATCTCATCTCGGTCACTGCACTGCTTTTTTTATTTTTTTTTGTTCTCAAGTTACTCTGTCCATTCCCGTTAGCAAACTAATGGAAAACTCCAACGTGGCTATTAAGCTATAATAGCACGGCATGCAGATGTGGCAATCAACATGGCAAATGAGTGACTCGATTAAAATAAAAAATGTCAAGTACACTAATTGGATTTTCTCTATAATTTTAATTTCTTTTGCTTTTTGTTTTGTCGTCTTCGAAGATAATAATGCTGAAGCGTGCAATCTCATGAAATTTTTCTTCCGTAAATATGATTTTGCAGGAGAAACTCGGTGAAAGTTCCAGTCAGGATGATCCAAGGTGCAATCGTGATTCTGGGCAAGCAGATAACGATGGCAATGAGTTTTGAGAATGAGTGGCTTAACCTAACCATTAGTGACATAAACTCCCAAATTTAGGTAGTATGTAATGTAGTTGAAAATTCTGTCAAAAGTGACCATTTTAGTCTCAAAATTTGTTTAAATATTACCCAATATTCGCTATCTGACCAATCTTCTATGGTCGAGGAATCCAGTTATCATGTAGAGTTGGTAATTTGTGATTTTAAAAGGGTATTGCGTTCATCCATGTTAAATTTTTTTATGTATTATATTGTTATGGAAATTGTAATGTGAATGTTCGATAAGATAGATTGACAGTCCATTTAAAGTGGATGCTATCTACTTTAATACTAAGAGCAAAAAATTTCTCTAGTTTTCATACATATGTAGGTTTGTAACATTTATGCGTTCACCTCAATAATAGTGTAACATTCAGCAAGATTCATTTTTTTATGACTTTTGATCCTTTACATTATTTTGAAGTCAGAGATCTCGAGAAAAATTAAATTCCATCTCGTGAAAAGAAAATAATGGGATTTTCTTAACGTGCAAGCAAGCATGATATTTGTCTTCTGTTTTACATTGTTTTCTGGTTGCTACTTCACTATTGCAGTCATCCTTTCTTGTTCGTAGAGAACTTGCTACTACAAATAATGCAACTAACTAGTACGCTATTTTGGTGGCACGTTTTGTATAGAAGATTCGACTTTACAGAACAGATCGAAAAATGTAAAAAAGTTTAAGAGGGTGTTTGATGTGGATTAAAATTAGATTTTTAGTGGATTGTGATACAAGTTTTGAAATGTGTGGTTGAAAAGACGTGAGCTCATGAAAGACGTGATTGATATTGATCGTTTGACTTTGATTTAAATTAAAATTTGATCCAAACAAACCCTAAATGTCTTGGCTGTGGTAGTATGCAGTATTATTCAATTGCAATTAATCGAATACTGTGTACCAAGAAGAAATTTTTGGCGAGACCTGCTAAAGATCCGTAGTTTAGTGGATTGATCTCCACCAACAAAAATCCGTATACTCATTTAATTTTTCATGAATTATTTGTGATAAAAGGTCAATCCATAAAGGTCTACAAGTAGTTAAAGCAGAATCCTGTCTCATGTAGGGGTCTGGGTACTCAAGTTTCATCGGTCAACATTTAATCGTTGACTGAGGTTGAAATTTTTGAGGCCACGTTCCAGGCAAAACAAAACATGGGGTTATTGGTGGTCGAATTATGCCATTTGTACGTAACTTTCTTTATTTCATGATTGACATCATCCATGTTTTGGATAAAAAAAATTATTTTATGTTTAAACTGTTTAATAATGTAAAGACACATGCCATAGTGTAGAATATGATGTACACCAAACATGATTTTTGGTGGTCTAGGTAAGATAAGACTGAGCACTATGGTTATGCTCGAGCTCTAATTAATAATAGAATTAATCTAGATGTACATTTCTAAATGACATTATTGTTGATACTGTGTGAGTTGTCAAAATCTGTATCATTGATTGCTTAAAGTGTTTTTAAAATCAATGTATAAAAAATTGTCAACTCACAAAAATATCATTCATAAAGTTAAAATTAATGTACATGCAGCAAGATTATTAATCACATTGTACACTATGATATCTAAAAAATATTATTAGATACGTATATCGGGTTTTCGTATCAAATTTTGAGCCACGTCGGAAAGTCGAGGTGTACGGTAAAATTTTTCAGATACGGTTGGGGTATACTTATTGTTGAAAATGATGTCTAACAATATAAAGCATGGGTGTTATTACATCACAATCTTGTTGTATGTCAGCTCATTACCCTAAAATCCGAGTAATGCTATTCGACACTGTTAGTGTTAAGCACTACTCTAGATAGCACTTGCAAGCATTAAATAATAGATTAATAATATAAGGATGACGTTATCTAGCACTCATGGTGTTAGAGCAGCCGTCTAGATGGTTATATTTGATATGTCCAATTAAATGAATTGTTTGACTTTGTATTTAAATGAATCAATCATTTAATGTCGTATAATTGTTACAGACGGGTGCTAACTATGAATGGAGATGAATAACATTATTTTAAGGGTGCGTTTGATTGCTAGTATGAAATTTGTATTAAAAGAAAATAAATTCTAAGGAATTCAATCGCTAGAACTTATTCGAATGAATCAATGCTTTTGCCTCTGTTTTCTGGTGGCATGACTTGGATTACATTAATTCGCATTTGGCCATGTAGAAATGGGCTAAAAATATGACTATATGACTATTTTAACGTTTGATCTCTCCGAGAAGTCGATGACCTCGGATTTTCTTCGTTTTGGGTTCTTATATTATAGGTTAGACTTGCATATTGTGAAGTATTTTATATTTTCCATCCAGTTGTTTCTATAAGCTAGCAAGAGTATATATGGCCATCATTAGTTTAAAACATATTAAAAAAAAAAAAAACCTTTGGACATCTATAGAATGACACTAACGACTCGATATCGACTTTTGATTATAATTATCTCGTGACACGGTTTCTTTGAAGGTCGTGTATAATTGGATTTCATGAATAAGATTTGGACATTCTTTAAAAGTTGAAGAGCATCGTTGGTACACAATTCTCTAAAAATCAATAATTGACAATGAAAAAAATCTAAATTTTGTTATAAAAGAGAGAAAAGAGAAGAGAGAATAAAAGTCAATAGATTTTTCTGTGTATTATTATGAGAAC
>CAIGRH010208859.1:0-14149 GCA_903798295.1 Fraxinus nigra | reverse complement strand
ACCATATCGAATAACATTTGTTTGGCTTTGTTTTGCATTGAAATTGTCAATAAAAGTGAATTTTTTTTTATTGTATCTAAAATGTTTTCCACCAATTGCCAAAAAAAAAAAAGGAAAATATTTACCCACCAAAACATCAAAAAATTATTTTTCTCAAAAATATGGAAAATTTGGAAAGTTTGAAAATATTTTCTCGGAAAAATTTTGTTTATCAAACACTACAAAAGTTAAAAAATGAAAAAAATATGGAAAATGTGTGCTATCAAACGGAGCCTTGGTGTATATTTTTTTAGCAATGTTACACGCACAGACGTAAATCCATATGTACAAAAAATCTGTAAAAGTAGAATAATTGTAGATTTTTAGCCCGTGCGACTAAAAGTTCCTGTTGTAAAAGATTTTTTTTTCCTACTTGGTTAAACATACATTTTATTCACACATTAGGATCCATGACTTGCTATTCACCCTATAAAGATAAGCTTGTTTCTATTTTCACATTGATTAAGAAAATATAATTAATATAGTTTATAATTAATTTTTTCCTAATATAGCACCTACGTTAAATAATTGTTTAAGCCTCTGTTTGAGTCATATTAAAATTTTCATTATTATTCTTCTACTCATTTTTAACTACACATTCTTCAATAAAATAATATTTTTTATCACATCAATAATTTTTCATTTTTCAACAACACATTCTCCATTAATCTACTATTCTAGAATACATTCTTCTAAAATTATATTGCTCAAACACACCCTAAATATGATTGATTTATTGATAATAAGTATTAGAAAACTAAAGAATATATATACTTTCAATAAAGAAATTGACATATATTTTGGACAAAAAATAAAATTAAACCTATTTTTAGGGAACCGTTGTAGTATTATCTACATACTACGTAGGACACACCTACCCAAAATAATCTTTGTAATCTTTGAAATTTGCTACATTTACAGTCATTAAGGACTGTAAATTTTACAGCTCTTTCACATGAACGTGAGCTCCATGAATTAATTAATTAGTGGGCCCCGCATTCATGTGAGAGGGCCGTATAATAGTGTTTTAATTTGTTTCATAATTAATTAAATTCCTTGTACAATTTTATTAGTTAAAAAATATATATATTTAAATTTATCAGGTTGAGAATCCATGCTTTTTTAAGAAGCACAAATATCAAATTTCTTTTATGTTATATCAAATTCCATAAAATCATTTCTTCTATGCAGTGCATACACATATCTAATTATCTCATATAAGTTTTTTTTTTCGCCAATTTGAAGTCACATCTTTCAATCCCATCTCAGCATAGTGCTTTGCTTTTTAATTTTTGAAATGATCGGCTTACTTCTTCCTTCTTCGTTTTTCCATATCAAAATCATCAAGAATACTCATCATGTGTACATTCGACCCCAATAGGTTCAGAAATTTGAAAAGCGATTCGCCTTTCTATTTACTTCTTCTTCTTTATTTCTTCAATAGGATGCCATTGAATTCATTTTAACATTTTTTGCATTTATGGGGCAAAAGGAACTGTCATGTTGTGTTGACTTGTTAGAGAGCATTTATAGACCCACCTCACCTGGTTAAAGAGCATTGACAAATTTCAACACTTTCATGACTAAGGTTGACTAAATCAATTTCTTTAATATCTAATATGAGTTTTCAGTAAGAGAGCGAGCGAGCGAACGAGCAAGCGAGCGAGCGAGCTTTATGACACGGACCGCATGTTAGTTTAGAGTAACGTGGATAACATTTGAATGAGAATGCAGTGAATTGAATTGCATATACATAAGTTAAATGTGCGAGCTGCACTTTGAAAAAAATACTAAATAAGAATGTAAAAATATCAATTTCTTTGTAACTTCAAGTTGCAACTTTTAATCTTTTTAAGATGGATATTACCTAAAAAACTGACTTTAAAACTTACTTTCAACGACATATTCTTCCAATAAGATAAAATTTTCCGTGGTTTCATAACTTTTAGGGAAAATTGCAGCCACAGTACCAAACATTTCACATTTTTGCAGACTTTGTTCAAACCTTTGTTTTGTGTCATCCACGACCAAGAATTGAACGATTGGCAGCATACCTTCCGTGGCCTGCTTTGTTTACTATGTTTGTCTATTTCTTTTCGTTTGAATTTCAAATTCAAAATAACTTATAAGCCATAAAAAAGCTTTAAAAACTTCAGATTTTTCTTAGATTACGTTTTCCAAACGTTGAAGGTTTCTTCTCAATCTTGGACAGCATGGGGGACTCTGGTGCTCTCATTCTCGCCTTTCCTTATTCTCCAGACTTATCCAATGAAGCCAACCAGGCAAAGAAAAAAAAGGAAAAAACTCAGTTTTTATTATTTCTTATTCTAAGAATCTTGAATTTTTTTTTACTGTTCTTTTGGTTAGAATACCAGATTCTTGTGTTGGATCTAGCAATATTCTTAAATTTTTATTTCTAACTTTTTTGTGATTAGAATACCAGATTCTTATGTTAGATTCCATGGAGTCTAATTTCTTCCACTGTGAATCGACTAATATTACTATGTAAACGGTTCTTTTATGGGCCTGCAACGGCTACATGGCTCTATTATCGAGTGAACTGTTAATTGAAAAGAAAAACAAATGGCGACGACGGAGATGGCGGCGGCGGCGGCGACTGTAGGGTGTAGAAGTAGTGGGGTAGGGTGTTGGTGGAGGAGGGGGTGGGTGGAAGAGAGGTTGAAGAAGATGAATAGTANGAATACCAGATTCTTGTGTTGGATCTAGCAATATTCTTAAATTTTTATTTCTAACTTTTTTGTGATTAGAATACCAGATTCTTATGTTAGATTCCATGGAGTCTAATTTCTTCCACTGTGAATCGACTAATATTACTATGTAAACGGTTCTTTTATGGGCCTGCAACGGCTACATGGCTCTATTATCGAGTGAACTGTTAATTGAAAAGAAAAACAAATGGCGACGACGGAGATGGCGGCGGCGGCGGCGACTGTAGGGTGTAGAAGTAGTGGGGTAGGGTGTTGGTGGAGGAGGGGGTGGGTGGAAGAGAGGTTGAAGAAGATGAATAGTAGTTTTTTTATTTCTTTTCTTTGTAATCATTTTAAATGTAAAATATAAAGTTATCATTTTGTCATTAATAAATTTGGTCAATTTTGACTTTTTTGGTCCACTAACGGTCAACTGGACGAAAACCGTCCATTTGGACTACGGGTGCGAATTGTTTAAATGTTTGATACCGTGGATGACACAAAATAAAGGTTTGGACAAATTCTGTAAAAATGTGAAAGATTTTGTACCGTAACTACAATTTTTCCTAACTTTTAATCACGTTATTCAATTTTTTTTTTTTACATCAAACAGGTCCTAAGGAAGTTCAACTCTTCAATGCAAGTTTGAATCTTGGCATGATAAAGTATTTTGTTACCATGTCCAATTACAAAATACTAAGAAACTTTCCTATCTAACACTTGTTTGTGCTTAATAATTGATGAAAGAGCCAAATCATAACAAGATTAAAGATTCTAAGTTTCTTGGAATGCTCAAAACGGATTTATCTTTTCCCCTAATTTTTGGCTTTTCCCTTCATATCGATTAGTGGGTCTAATTCTTTATTAAATTATTATTAATTTAGTCATTAATGTTAATTGTCCTTTTATTCTTAACCCAACAAAATAGAATCTTATCTTCCCAGAAGTTCCCGCCAAAAAAATTGCCTTCTCATTGGCCAAGAAAGAATATGTAACACCCTCTACTTCACATAATAATCACACAAGTCATTATTGATTATATGCACTTTACATATAAATTACTATATAATTTAATTACATTATACCCTCGTGTGGTGAACATATTATAATGTGCAATCCATTGAAATACCATTGGTTAATGGTTATGTTCATTAAAAAAAAAATGTCACGAAAGGGTGGACGTTGCAGAACGCATCCTTAAAATCGATGTCTATGATAATTCACACTTCCGACTGATTGATTTCACAAACTCAACCTTCGAATAGCAGTAATTTTGTCAAAATCAACCTTTCTAAAATAAAGATCGTTTTATAATAAATATATATTTTGCAACCATGTTTTGAACACGTTAGATGCTCAATAATTACAAATCTACACGCCAAGTTTTATAAGTCTTAATTTATTGTCGTGAAACTCATTTATAATCGGTATGGTTAAAAATGAATAATGTTATTTTATCTCTGGTGTTCATCGCCAGTTTAAATGGAGACCATTCCAAATTGTTTAATAAATAAAAATGCATCTTAATTTCATTAGACTATGTAGTAGTGACTCGTGTATGTTTGGCAAAACTTAATTTTTTTTAAAAAGATGATCAGACATTACTTTTTATCATCACATTTTGTTATTTGAAAATATTATTTAAAAATTACTCATACATTCGTTTTTAACTACACATATTTAAAAAAAAAAAAGTTTCACGTTTCATCATCTTTTTCATACTTCTTAATTGTTCGTTTTCCCGAAAAATCACTTTCACACAAGCACTCTATATGATCTTGTTTCGCGCGGGAAGTTGCTAATAATTAAAAGATGGTTCAGACGATTGTGTAAGAAACAAACCCCTCGAAACAAAGTTCCAACGATGGGTGTTTTATTTATGAAGATTACAATTTACAAGAAGTGAAACGTCTCCAAAGGGCACAAGCACACAAAGCAATTGAAAACTTAACGATAAGAAATTAAAGGAAACGAAATTACATATTTTCTGTTCGAGAGTGATTTGATCGGGGTCCTATCTTTCATGCTATCTCTTCTCTTTTATACTTTCCTAACAGTTTTCTTGTAGAATCGTAAAAAATCGCTTATCGCCATGTAACTACCCACTTTCTCCGTAATGACTGACTAATCAAGGAACTTCCGTTTTAACCACTGTCATTACTCCCATTACTTAACTACTTGCAACCGATATTCTTGGATCGTGGGCTGTGATAAGATTATTTGTTAACCGTCTCAATAATCGTTGCTTCAAATGGTCCGTCACACTCGCTCAGCTCTTGGGCGTCTCGAGGACTTGGGTGATAGTGATGCTGTACTCGTTCGGATCTTGAGCGACAAGCTGACTTGAGCGATGTTGGGCCTCCGTTATATAACTCTATCTTGTGGCATCAAGCATATTTTTGGTGTGCCTCCGTTGCATAACTTCATTTTGAGTTTTTACATGGTCTCATTTGGACTTATCATCCTAATTTCTTAATTGGGCTTCGTTCTTTGGACCATTCGATTGTACCACATTTTTGTGTATGTCAACATATCCACTTATTGTCTACATATTTCACTAGATCCAGAACTAAAAACGCCTCCAAACATGTACTAAATAGCATCACCCCTTAGAGTAAGGCGAACAATAAATACATTAAAGGAGCTAATTGTGAGAGGCGTACATAGTGCTGGCAATCGACTCAAACGACTCGTCGGCTCGTCTTGTACCGTAGCGGCTCACAAGCCCTAGCATGAGTCAAGCAGGCCGGCTCAGTAGGCTCGGCTTGTTTTTGATGAGCGGCTCGTCTAATTGTTTTTTTTAGAGAATGATAGTTAAAAAAAAAGGCGAGTCCGAGCCGAGTAGCTCGGCTCGCTACAGTACGAGTTTATGGGCCGAGCCGAGCTTGCCCACTAGCAACGAGCCGAGCTTATGCTCGACTCGTTTAATAATGGGCAACGAGTTGAGCCGAGTCGGTTCAACTCGTTTGCCACCCCTAGGCGTACACTTCAACTGAGTGAGGAACACGTCTCAAAGCTTGTGAAGCACGAGCTTCTTATTTACTTTACTTCAGGTGTGTGCCCATGAAATATTAAAATATTCCCATTAACCTACTTTGTAAGTAGCACTGGCGTACTAAAACATGAAAATTTGTTTTTTTTTAATATATCCACTTTGTAAACAATCAACTTCTTTTATATTATTGAACATTTTTTATTATTATTTTTTGTTTATTTGTACACTTTATATTATTCTGCAATAAATTTTGTACTTTTTTTATGATTTATTATGTGCTTGTTTTGTATTTACTAATATTTTTACCTTTTTTTTTATTTTTTTTATTTTAAATTTACGATGTTTTTTCCACTATGCCTCAGGCTCAATATTCGATTAAGCTTTTTAAAACCTTCATTGAACATTGTAATACAATATGTTGATCCCGTTAAATGGACTTGACACGTAGCCAACAGAAAGCAACTCCACGTAGATTCCTTCCTGTGTACTTGTAACACACTGTAATCACTCGTGACATTTTCTGGTGAACTCCGACGATCAAATCAGTTAAGTGATAAATGAAGATTGGGAACTTCGGTGACGGGAACCACCAGAATATGGATATTAATTATAATGTGGGGAGGAAACGATTTAAGCTACAGAGTTGAAGTTGCACTACCTTTATAAGTGGTTGGACATTTAATCAAATGCTTCCTGACAAAATAAATTTGACTTAACGTTTTGACGCCTGCTACAAAGACGTGACATTCATCATTTAAGAGATTTTATCTTGGATAGATCTTCATATGAAAGATCTATGCATCGTGCCAAGGCACTGCTACTCTTATTAGCAGGTGTCTCCTAGCCATGTCACTTCATCATTGCCTGTACCGACCCGAATCGCTTTAGCGACTCAAACACATACATTAGCATGTGGTATACACCTTAGCGCATCAGAGCTTTGGCTATAAGGTGTGGTGACCTGGAATGCAGGCCTTGGTTTGATCTAAGGACCCGTTACCAGAGGCGTAACACGACATGAATAATTTTTCAAAACTCAACACTTATTGGGTCTACAAAGATCATCGAAAACTTTTTAAAAATGGTAAAAATCATTTTATCTGCAGAATTTCTAGGGAATCACCTTGTTCCATTATGGATGGCTGACTTTAATGGGCTCTTATGAATAAATTACCAAGTAGTGTACGGACTTCAACAGCCCATATTTACACATACCTAGTAGCTTTGGATCTAGGAATGGGGTAAAACTTTACGGTGATACAAATGCCAATGAACCAATAATATTAACTAGCCAATATAAGCAATCAATACTCGATTTATGGACATTGTAGTTACTTCAAGTTGTCTAAACATTATTATTTTCTTATTCTCTCTTTTGATGACATCTACCAAATTGACAAGATATAATGGGTCGATGTGTTTGCGCCCGAAATGCAATGTTTGATACACAAAAAAGGCCGTGAAACTAAGAAAAATCTGGGTCGAATTCAGATTAGATTGAAGTTCCACACTTGGAATCATACATAAAAAAGTTGGAACTTTAAGTGCGCATATGGTACGTAGTATTAGGTAGAATTAAACGATTTAATAAATAAAATATGAGTGTGTTTGGTGCATATTAAAATGAGAGAATGCACTTTTTTGAAGTAATGTGATGATGAATATGTAGTTGAAAAAGAAGGAACAGTTATTGATGTGATAGAAAATATTATTTTATTGAAGAATGTGTGGTTGAAAATGAGTAGAAGAATGAGAATGAAAAAAATAATGTGGATCGAACAGGGGCTATCCAATCCTCCCGACTAAAGATCTCATAAGTAAATCAAGTAGGGAGAGGAGGTCACTGCTAAACATGAAAGTTTCAAATATCAGATATACAAAACTCATGGAGTCGAACGGAAAATTATACCGAGTCGGGACATTTCCTCTGGTTTTCCTGTCTCAATGGATGTAGTGGTAGCATCGAAAATATTTTTGGCATCTTCTTGGGAATAATTGGTGGAGAAGAGAGAGATATTTGCTAGATTTTCTAAAGCATCGTTCAACGCACTGGAAGCAGCAGCAACTTCTTCTAATTGTCACCTTGGAAGATAAATTTTCATGTCTCTACATTCTATCCAAATTTCGATTTTTTACTACGTTATCTAAAGAAACAACCCACATCTCAACTTGTTACCTTTCAAAAATTGATGATGTAATGATCAATTAATTAAAAGTCATTATAATTAAAACAATTCACAAACATCAACGTCCCTTCTTGACAAAGTTTTTTTTTTTTGAAATTATAAGTTGATCAAACTTCAATTTTAACCTCAACTTTTATCCACTATTTACAACACATCTTATAAAATCCACTAACTTATAATCTTCAAAAGCTTTGTCAAGCGTCGCATAGCCAGCAGCGTTGAGGAAGAACAAGTTTTTGTACAACTCAATAATCCAATCACAATACTACCCTCGATGTGAATTTCAGATGAATATGTCTTGCACATTTCACCAGGTTTTCAAATTCCGTCGTGCGTTCTCATTCCAAGTCATAACCATCTCAGAGTGGAGTCCTATTTCGGATAGCAGATCAGTTTCTTGGCAGGGCACTTAAATCTCGTGCATTAGCAAACTTGGGGTTTTAAGGAAGCCGAATACTTTGCCAAATCTCATGGCGTAAATCTTTAACACATTTTTTTGTGGCTCCCTAATCTTGATTTTAACTCTCTTGTAACCTTCAAAAATAAAGTTTTGAATTCCCAATCGATCCAAACACGTACATCTGAATCTTCCAAGTGACGAAAACCGTCAACATTGACATTAAGATCACAATTGAAAGTCACATTTGAAGGAACCTATATTTTCGAATGCAGACATCATTACATGTGTGGTTTCCAATCAACAGTTATACTCAAGTAGACTAAACAAAATAAAAATAAAAAAATGCCATCAATCAATCAAAAATCCTAATCACCCATATCCATGTAACAATAAAGCAGTACAACAGCTGATAACACCAATTTTTAGTTGCATTTATTTGGACCTTTTTCTTTCTTCATACAAGACCTCAAAATAAATTAGGTTCCCACATAATAGACTAGTTACCTAATGTGTGTGGATATTATCATTAGAAAGAGCCAAAATCTTATGCTTTATTAAGCTTCTCAACTCTCTACTTCATCAAAGCTATCATTCACGTTTCTCGCAATTATACCAAAGAAAACAACACTCCATTCAATACGTAAAGGAACAACCTCGATATTCCCATTGATCTTCTTTGCTTATTTCCATAACTTAACCGAACTGTCATGACTTGCAGAGGCAACCATTCCTGTCAGGGGTGACTGTGCCAACGCAGACACAATATTCTCATGTGCTGGAACTGTCATGCTTTTGTTTTCGACCACGTTCCATAGCTCCAGAGACTACACCATCAAGTTAAAAAGAGAACATTACATAATTTGCATACTTGAGGGATAAGCAGAAACAAAAATGCTTAGATATAAAAATTAATAACAACGAGAGAAGCAATTCAACGAAAGAAAGTACAAGCTTTAGGGTGCATGTAAACGTTATTAGGAGCCCTAACGACGTGGATAACTTAACAGGTTATCCGATAAAGGATTACATTTTCAATAGATCTTAAACCTCCATACTCTATTTTCTTTCCTCTGTCCAGATCCGAAACATAATCGAGCAATGTTCACTTCAGGTCCAATACAATTTTTGAAGCTTAAGCCGAATGAAAGATATCTAATTCCAAAAAAAGTTGACCTGAAGATTTTCTTGGAACACGACTTTAAATGACATGAAGATAAAGAAATGGGATAAGCCCAGACAACAAAACCGAGTTAAATATATAGAAAAAGGTTCAGTTATCACAGCAAATACCGAAAAGGAGAACTCGTGTAATGATGTGGGGTCAGTCACCAAGTAATATACAATCATCAATGCAGATGCAGTTTCTATAGTAATGCACACATGAGAGAGAGAGAGAGAGAGAGAGAGAGTTAGAGTTACCTTCAATCCACCAATAACAAAGATAGACGAATAAGTTGGATGAAAAACACAAGAATGGAATTGGTTCCCATTGGCGTTGAGCTCATGAGTGCACTCTCCAGACCCCAATGACCAAACCTTAATGCAGTCCTCACTGACGGAAGCCAACAGACTGCCGTTGAGATCCCAGCAAAGGTAGTTCACAGCACTAGAATGTCCCTAAGAACACAACAAAATTTTCTAGTTAAACTTTATATGTATTTCAAACATCATTTGCACAAAATATCTTCAAATGATATGAATCAAATACTTTTTGACTCCTCAACGATTATCAGTACGAAATTGTGAATGCACAAACCTGGAATGAATGTATTTGCCTGTCAGTTTCGACATCAAAGATGGACACCACTTTTTCTGATGCTGCCGCCAACATCTGTCCAGTTATTGGGTGAAATCTAACTTGTGCACCACCTCCTTGCTATTTCAGACAGTCAGTAAAATTAACATACAAATTATAAAACAGAACTTCAAGAAAAACTGATGAAATTGAAGGCAAAAGTAAAAAATCCAAGATCAGTAATAGACATAAACCTTGGATATTCGAGCGCACGAGAATGGGCTAATATTCCAATAGCGAATTTCATTGTTACTATCACAAAAACAAAACAGATCATTCTTCTTGGGGTGGAAATCAAGGGACATAACATGGGAAGTATGCCCTGTATACGCTTGCAGGCAACAACTTGGCTGCAAATAAAATTTAAATCAGGTAAGTACTAAGTAATGGCAAAATAAAAATGCAGATGTCAATATAGGTTTGTTTTATCAAGCATGTAGAGTTCTGAATTTTTTTAACTGTTTAGAAAGAGAGTAGGAGTGGGCTTAGCCATGAGAATTAAGCGTCTGTGAGTGACCAATCCAACATGCAGATATCTATATCTATTTTGAGCAAATTTTCAGGCAGAAGGTCAGAGCAATCATTACATTAGCTGCATCCCACAATCTGACAGACTTGTCTAATGAAGCTGTCGCAAGTTGACTTGTATTGGGCCGGAAGCGGACATCTGTAATTAAGTACTGATGTTCTTCTGGAGTGGCTTCTGTTTGCAGAGTATCCATGTTCCAAAGAACAGCCTGATGCATGTAAATAGAATATATACTGATAACTACAAAGGTAAACCCTTCAAATCTCTAGTGAAGTTAATCTTGTAAAGCATCATTTTTTAATTGTACAATTAAACTCGAAGCAGTAATGAAACAGTGAAACAAATTTGTAGTATCCTATAAAGAATAAAAATGAAGAATGAAGTTTGACTGTTTGCTCATAAAGTCATCAGACGCATTAAACCTTTTTGTCATGACCAGCACTAGCCAACAGCTTTCCATCCGAAGAAAAATGACATGATGTCACTTTATTTCTTGTCCGTATACAACCAACCTCTCCAAAGGAAAAACCTAAAATGAAGAAATAATGCATAAAAATAACATCTTGTCCGTAACAGCAGCTGAACTAAGGAAAAACAGATTCCACATGCACACACACAAGTGACTGAAGACCACCTTTAGAAGTTTCTGGTTTGTGCTCACTTAGAGCCTGTTTCAGAGAGCCATAGATATTCCCATCTCCATCATGCGACAAAAATGATTCCACATTGTCTTCCAGGGAACCAACATCTCCAAAATTCTCCAAGTCATCCTGCACAAAAAATATAAAAATATAAAATAAAAAGAAGGAAAAGATAGGGAACAAACGGTCATGCAGAACTTCGATTTCCATGAGATAAGTCCACTAATACCAGCTTACCAGAATCAATTGAATTCAAGTAAGCTCATAAGGATCCATGTCTCTGGCACAAGTTCATGAATGCCAATTTAACACAACAGTTTTCCAGAAAATCAGCTACAAGCTAAGCCTTCTACAATAAACTAGGATAAACTACAGGAATCCTTCTTCATCATTATATTCGACTAGAGCTACTTTTCAGAAAATTATAATACAAAAAAAATATACTAGTATATACATTAAATATAGATGAGTAACTATAGAAACCAATACAAATTGTCTGCATGAATATTTTGAACACCACCAAGTTTATTAGGTCATCTAGAAAATTATTGTAATATGAAGCAACGAAGTACAAATGGCAAACATATATCAAAATGCATACATACCAACTGATTGGTAGATGATGCAATTCCAATTGTTCCCTCTGCACCATACATCATCATACTTTTGGACACATCTCCAGGTGTATGTGTTGATGCTGGTGAGCTCGGAGAAGGGCCTGCTGTATTTCCAGTACCTGTACTATTGGCAGGTCCAGATGATGAGTGCTGTTTCCTTTTCCTGTTACTCTGTTTCACGTAAAAGAGCGCGTAAGATCAAAATATAAATTCATGCAAAGAAAACGGGAATCTTGAAGAGGGGACAACTCAATACAATGTAGCAATGCTTGTAAAGAAACACAGGAGGAATGAATAAATAAATTGCAACAAAAGGATTACTGCTCTTGCATACAAAGCTTTTCCTAAACTTCATTAGAACCAACCTGTTGCAATTGCTGTTGCAACTGATCCTGTTGTTGAGAGGATGACTGCTGCATTTGGGCGATCTTCATCTAATCAAAATGGTATGTAATTAGTTGCAGGCATCTTAGAGCAACTTGTTATGAATAACCATCTGCAATTGATAACTGAAAAGGGTTTCCCATCCCATCAATATGAGGTGCAGCATATTTATTATTTACACTATACCGTTAGGACTTAGGAGCTTGTCAAGTCTGCATATTTGAGGTGCAATAGATACAGTTTTTATGTTTCACTCTTTCAACATGAAAAGAGAAAACGAAAGACAAATCAAGCTTTCCTAATATCCATCATTATAATTATATTCAAATAAATTAGAAATCTTGGGTCAATATCAGGGCTCTAATTCACCTCGAAACGGAGAGGATTCAAAACTATTTAGAAGGCATGAAAAGCCAGTGAATAAATCATAAAAAAAAGCAAAATCTAATGTCTAAGCAAACAAACATATGTAGGGGTAAATGTCACACTCATGAGTAATTAGAAGTAGCAGAATACTATTTTCAATTAAGAGATAGAAAGTAAATGCCTCAAGGTTGATTCTCATAATTACTATCTTAAACAAAGGTGTAGGAAATAAATTACTAAAGAAAATTTAGGAAGCAACTTTTTCCACAACTCATAATATACAGCAATGTCACTGTTGAGTAGATTTGCACCCCATAATTCCCCCACCTTTCTTCTTTTCTTTTCTTGGCTTTCAGGGAAGGGGTGAGGGTAGCACAAGACCCAACCCCGTTTGATTGGGACAAAATCTTAATACAAACTAAGGCGTATACAAGAACTTCAATAAATTTCAGGGACAGTCGCAACCTTTAGTGAATTTGATTGCCCTGGAGAGCATATAGATCCATCATTTCTTGGAGGTTGACCATCTTTTGAATTAAAATTACCCCGAGGTAATCCTCCAAATCCATAGTTAGGTGAAGTAAGGTTGCCTTGTGCATGATCTAGCTCCTGCTGTTGTTGTGATGCCAAAAGAAACTGATTTTGTGTTTGTAGATTGGGCTTTTGAACTTGTAAACCCAAACTTGGTCGTAATTGGTCAATACCCTGCACGATAAGGTAAGCACACTGCACATATATGCATCCTCAAATGAGTATAATAGATGATTAAAGCCAAAAGAAACTCACGGTTAATGGCCAGCCCTTCAGCGGAAGTCCTGTTACACCTTGATTCAACCCTGAGAAGATGAGAGAAAGTATATGATAACATTAGCATAATTACTACATAATTCTATCTAAAGAATGATATTCTGAGGGTAACAAAAATAAGAAGTACTGGATTCTATAGCAACACCAATACAGCATTCTACAAGATGGCAAATGTTCTATTACCGCATGCGATAACATCTATTCTCATAGAAATTACTATATTTTTAGCATAGCATTTAGGGCATGTTTGATGTAGATATTTTGAGAATAGATTATGTGAAAACTATTTTTTTTTTTTGGATATTATGTGATTAAAAAATAGGAAAAGTTATGGGCTCACGTGCAAATATACTTTTTGGGAGAATGTGCGGTTGAGAGTTTGGAAAAAATGTATCTTGAATAATCTCTATCTAACTGAGGCTTAATTTACTTAATTTTTTTCTTTAAACACGTGAAGAATATTAAGCTACTTAAGTGTACTACGACTAGAAAGTTCTACAATTTAGTTTGCACGGTTGACCATTCAAATTGACTCCTTTTTTTGGTGGGGGGTGGGGGAGGGGGATGAGGGAGTTGAGGGAAGTTGAAAGGGTGTTATTGCATATATAACACTCTGGGAGAACTTTAAACATAAAAAAAAAAAAAAAAATATCCCATTTAATTTTTCATCCGAAAATTTACA
>CAIGRH010208853.1:0-10658 GCA_903798295.1 Fraxinus nigra | reverse complement strand
CCAGCTGTTTAGTTTTAAGTTTCTGAAAATCAGGTTTAAAATTTATTTAATCAAAAATCAGCCTTTATCATTTTTAATTAATAATGATATTTTAAAATTAAAATAATCTATATACCCACCCTACTACCTATCCCCACCAAATTTATTTTAAATATAAAACATGAATCTATCCAATCCCTAACATAATCCAATTCATTTCTTTCTCTCACCATTTATGTCGCCTCCACCGCCGCCTCCTCCTCCCCACTTCCCCTCCCTCTGCTGCGAATCGCAGCAGCGTCACAACGACGCTGCTACCGTTCAGCAGCGCCGCGATGCTACTAATCAAAGCAGCGTCCCCTCTACCTTCCCTTCCCTCTGCTGCGAATCGCGTGATGGTGAGTTATCGACGACTATGGTTATGTGAACTACAGCAGCCCCCAGGATGGTTAGTGATTTGCTTATTGACAGATTTGTGTTTTCCCAAATTTTTGTTTTTCCATTTGATTGTCTTTAACTAGGGATGGTGAGTTATCGACGGCAGAATAAAGTGTTCAACGAGGTGTATCGGTGGTGCAGGGTTGTGTTTGGATGGTGGCTGTTGGCATTATTGTTGGTAGGTGGCTGTGGCGATGTCTGAGGTGGTGGGTGGATGGGACGAAAAGTGTTTGACCAATTACTTGGCTGATCTGTGACCAAGTGTTGGTGGTGTATTGGGATTGGGGGACGGGTGTTTGGGTGCGTTCGTGGTGTTGTGGGTGGCAGTCAAGGGTGGTGCAGGTGGAGGATTAGGCAGATCTGGTGATTTTGGTTTTGTAACTAAAATATAATTCGTGACCAACCATTTTATTATCTGTGACATAAAAATTATATAATCTGTGACTGTGAAAAAATCTGTGACCAACTAATTTGAAAATCTGTGACTATGTGACCTATAAATTCTGATATGTGACCAACTAATTTTAAAATTTGTGACCTACAAAATTTTGTAAACTGCGACAGTAAAATAATCTGTGACATATAAAATTTATTATGTGACTGAAAAATAATCTGACTATCTAAATTGTGAATCTGTGACTATTATATAAATTGTCGAAATCGAAGCAATCGTCAGAATAAAGATGCAGCGGAATGATCACCGAAATAGCTATCGGAATAATTGCCGGAATCGGAGTAGTCGTCAGAACGGTCATCGGAATAATCGCCAAAACGATCGTCGAAGAAGAGTGATGACTGGAACAGTCGCCAAAATAGTCACCGGAACAGTAGGGGTGGTGGAGGGGGGTGAGTTAATTATATTATATTAGAATTAAATATTTAATAATTAATTAATAAAAATATTTTTAATAAATAAATAAATATATGAGTTTTGCATTTTAAAACTTGACACCTGAAAATTGACTTGTATCAAAGTTAACACCTGACTTTTGAATTTTTCCCAAAACAAAAATCACCCCCAGCCCACCAGAAATGTCCGAAGAAGAAAGACTCATCAGTGTGAATAATGCAAGTCTGAAGATATCAATCATTCTCATCAAAGATCTTTCCTTTTTTCTCGCCAATGTTGCAACATATAACATGCCTTTCAGTTTTATCTGAAGAGCAAGAAACCTGTGCATTGAGGCATAATTTGCAATAACTTGAAACTCTTCTGTGCAATGCATTAAACCTTTTTTTTTTTTCTTTATCTGGGGCGAAAGGAACTGATGCCGCAGTTGTGGCTGGAACTATAAACTTTGAAATGGGTGCAGCAATTCGGGATCATTCGGGAATGGTTTCGGCTGTACAATCAAAGCGGGTAGTGGGTTGTCCTATGGTAAGAAGATGCTAAGGCTTCTACTTCACGTGATGGCTTATTGGCAAATGAAAATGGATTCCAGGTAGTAGTGGTGGAGTGTGTGGTTTTGATTCTTCGCTTCAACTTTAGCATGGCTCGAACTGCTGCCACCTTATCTGAAATTGTAGATTTCACCTGTGTGTCTACAATTGCTAATTAGTAGGATACAACAGCAGGATTCACCTGACTCGAGTAAATGCTTGAATTCAAATGCACAAAAACTTGCAAACAATAAATCTCTGTTCATTTACGTCTAAAAAGTAACAGTTGATTCTACTTGACAAGCCGGATAACTGTTCCAAGCCAGTCGTCAGGTATGTTCTCTTTCAAATCTCCTCGTAGAGCCCTCAATGAGTGATCCGTAGCTGCCTGCATCCACTTAACGTTGAAGATACATATTTCCTTAAGAAACAAACTGATAGGTTGTTGTCTATTACCTTAACAATATAGACATCAATTGCATGTTTGGCAATCATTGCAGCTTCCGATATCTTTGTGACCATGCCACCGGTTGTGTCGTGTGCTGCTACTGTTATTTCAACTGTTCACAATAATTGTCCCCAGTTATTGGTTAAGAGTGAGATAGCCACACGATAAGCATGAAAGGAAGTAAAGCTTCATGAGTTCCCTGTTATAAAACAACCAAGATACATAATCATTCTGATACCACTTTGTTGAAAATCCAACCAAATAATTAAAGAGAATAATATGAGCAATATGAAAAATAATGGATCACACAACGACCAAGATTTTGTGGAAGAAAATGAGAATTTATTATACTGAAAAACTAAAATTGTCTTTACAAGATTTAATACTCTCAATCTAAATCTAAACAATTTTACCAAGTTTCTAATGCATACAATAATGATCTAATTGTTATGTTGACTCTCTAAAGAGTATACCTTGTGGAGTATTTATAGAAGCCAAATATTGGAGTTCTGGATGAAGTAGAGTCCTTATCCATTTCAAAGTCCTTTTCCAATCATTTTCTCAATTTATGATGAAATTTGATCTTTTATCAAACTAGATTTCTAAACCAAAATTATCTAGACTTATTTCATAATCAAACTTCCAACTCACATGGAACTTGAGTCACAAAACATAATAAACTCCACCTTGACACAAATTCCATAGTAAGAAATTAAGTCTTCACTCTTCAAGTCATTCTCCAACTTTTTCCCCATGTCCCATTCGGACACCCCATGTCCTTGCCGGCATACTCAGCATCTGTAAACTAAATCCAAACCCTGCTTACCAGCAGAATTACCTTACACGCAAAACCTGTTTGAATCATCCCAATCATTACTAGTTCCAGTCGAGTCACCAAACCTGCTCGAATCACCACAAGCAACACCAACTCTACCTGAGTTGCCAACTTGCTCGAATCACCACAAGCACTTCCAACTCCACCTGAGTTATCAAACCTACTCGAATCGCCATAAAAAAAATGATCAACAAGATTACAACCAGTGAGCTACTAGAAGATTCCCTAGTGTTATTGTTCGAACCACGAACAACACAACCAACTCTACCCGAGTTATTGTTTATTGAACCATAAGTTGCAGCTACAGTCGAACCTTCTAACAAATATAATTGGGACCTTCTCCGTCTTCTTAACACAACCCGAACGTCCTTGCTAACTTTCAGAACTCAACTGCGGTCGAACCTTCTAACATATATAATCGGGACCTTCTCCGTCCTCTTAACATAACCCGAACACCCTTGCTAACTTTCAGAACTCCACCTCCACAGGTATACCTATACCCTTTTGAATCGAGAAAACTCAAAGATATTACATTAGCGTTTATACCAGGAACATGTCGAACTTGGCTAAGTGTTCTAACTGTCCCATCAAATATCTTGATTTTGACATAACCAATCCTAACTATTTTACTAGGCTCATTATTTTCCATCATCCAGAACCCCTTGTAACTGTTTCATTTGAAGAAAACCAATCCCGATTTGAACACATATGAAAAGTGCAAGTCAAATCAATAATCTAATTCTCATCTGGTTTGGAGTCACCTTCAATAATCGCCAAAAGATCATCACTGTCTTCTTTTGCAAGATTGACATTACTAGAATTTTCTGGTTGTTCTTTCTGATCTGTAGTAGCAAACCAGTTCCGCCACTCATAGCAATCCCTCTTCATGTGTCCCTTGCAATACCAACAGACTTCATCATTATTACTATTCTTGACTCTGCTCCTTCTATGACCACCTGTCTTCATCTCACGAACAACAAGACCCTCAGTCTGGGTCTTAGAACCGACGACCAGATATTTCATCTTCTCCTTAGAATAAAGTGCATCACATACCTCATAATAGTAAAAGTATCCCGACTATAGAGAATGGTGTCTCTAAAAGTCACATATGAAGACGGAAACGAATATAACAATATCAACCTTAAATCCTATTCATCATATTTGACCTCCATGGTCTCCAAACCAATGATGATTTTCTTGAACACCGATGATGATATTTCAAAGATCCACCTTCCATCAAATGATGAGAATACAAGCGCGGTTTCAAGTGTAACTTACTTGTCAAGCTCTTTGTCATACAAAACTACTCCAATTTTAACCGCAACCTAGCGACACTTTTCTCTTTTATCATGTCCCGAAGAATTTGATTGGAAAGATGAAAGATGCATTTGAAATAGGACTATTCGATCCTTATGTTGCTTCTCATTCGTAATCATTGTTGCGAGCATTCTATATATTCCCAACAAAGTATCATCAAGATTTAATTGAGCAAGAACCACTCGCATCTTGTTCTGGCACAAAGAAAATCTATTATTGTGATCTAAAAGCAAAATCTCAAATTTCATAGTTGCCATCCCTGAAACAATCGACCTTATTCAAACTTCGCTTTAATAACAAATTTGGACCTCCCAAGAAATGCAAAAAAAAAAAAAGCCTTCAACTCTGACACCACTTTATTATGAAACAACTGCAAAAAATGCCTTCAATCTATGATGAAATTTGATCCCTTATCAAACCGGACTTCTAAACCAAAATTATCTACGCTTCCTCCATAAAATCAAACTTCCAATTCACATGAAATTTGAGTCACAAAACATAACATTCCCTTATCACCATCACACCATGTGTGAACTATATAACAACATTCTTGATTGTGAAAGTATACGTAAAATCAACATGCTAAAATATCGGATGGAAAAGCATTCTCAAACGTGCGAAAGTGCCAATATCTTCGTAGGAAAAAAGGCAAAACATTACCTAGGTATAAAAATGCATAGTAGGAGATGAACTCGTATTGTATGGTGCGAATAATGATAACACACTGACCTTGCCTGTTCATGTCCTGCAATTCAGGTTTTAATACAAACCAGCTCCCGTCTTCACGCACAGCTGTGAATATGCATTATGAATTAATCATCTTAGTTCAATATCAAATGAACCCAACATCATAATATATTCTATCTTTTGTGTATTATACGCTTCAATATTTTGGGATACTTACCAATTTCCCTAAGAAGCACTGCATCAGTTTCTATTGGCGGGCGGTCATATACCCCCAAAACATCTGTCTTTAGTTGGAGTTATATAGGACATGCATATAAAGCTATTTCACACGTATTCATATGTGCAAAATACTATAAACTTGACGGTACAGACTGAAGAAAACGTGAGATTGCATGGAACATAAAATTTCCGCAAAAATATTGAGAAATTATTATGGAAAATGGCACATAGTTATGTACTTTCCTATTACTCGTACACGAGAAATAATCTGCTGGTGTGATCCTCCATGCCTAAAAAGAAGACAAATTATTCATTCTAGTCGAGTAACTGTCTCACGTCTCCATGAAAAAGATAAAAGTAAAAGAAGAATCAGGGGAACGGATATCATTAAATTAATAGAGGATACAAGGAAAACGACATAGTCAGGTTTTAGTTCATCTGCCAGATGCCGTGTGATTATATCTCCACTTAATATAGTGCAATCCTGGTTCAAAAGTTGATCAGATTCAAGACAACGAGATAATGGAAGTTTACAAGTTTAGAGATGCATATACAGAAATCAAACCAGTGAAGTATCCAGTACAGCATCTCCATGTAGAACCTGGAATTTTGACGAATGGGCATCAGTTCTACTTTCCATGAGATGGATAGAAAAACCAACAGACAAATAGTGGCAAAGCAATCAAAAACTTGCTAGGAACAAGAATATCATCCGAATGAAAACTAATAAGAAACCTAAATTCAGGATGAAATAAAGAACTGAAGCAACATTCTCAGAATGACAGCTCGCTAATAGTAGTAAGTTAAAAGAATTGCTTCTACCATGCCAGGAATGTGGTTCAGCATCAAAGTAAAATACTGTGTGTCAGAATATAGTCGCGAGGAAATTTGAATTTTTGATTGTCAATATATATCCGTAGCTCAGTAAACAAAGCTGTTGTAATCTCATTCAGATCTTTGGCAGTATGAAGATCAATATCATGTTAACTTGAGACTTTAGGGGTGTTTTAATTTATCCTCCAACAAGGAAAACTAAAAAACTGTAAAAAGATTTGCTTCTGGTAAGTTGATGATTAACATAGAAGAAGGCCCAAAAATAAGAACACAAAATGTTATTGTGATTCACATTGTCCCTTCATTTATGATCATTGTGGACTAGATTAGAGTCATAATGAGGGGGAAAAGAGTAAGTTTTGATGCCTTAACAGGATACAATAAAGGTCGATTCAATGGGCGTGATCTCGTCTTTCATTGTTAACTTGAGGAAGTTCAAACTTACAGGTACAAATCCATTGTCAGTAGCTTTAGCTACTGTACTTACATCAGCCACAGCTATCTGTAAAGGAGCAAAACTAAACTTTTTCAGGTCTCTCCATTAAAAGCTATCCAAAAGGTGACTAACCAGACAAATAACATGAAAAGAATATTGCAACAAAGTAATAATTAAAGCCTTCTGTACGCCTTCTAACATTTCTTTCACGTGTTGACCAGCCACATGAAAATGGAGACATCCCAATAGAAGGAATGCCCTCTGTAGGAAGACACAAGTGAATTGTCAAAGAAATGCACATAATAAAACTAGATACAAAGAGTTACAATAAGTCGTGCTGGCAAAAAAATAAAAAAACTCTTACCACTGCACGAATTAAAAACTAGCAAGCATAAAAGAAGGTGATTTCTCATTAAGAAATTCAGTTATAACTTTGGCGAGGTGAATGCAGTCATGAATAACTTGGAAAGTCAACACAATAATTTTGGATTGTAGGTAAGTCGACCAACATTACAAGTCAAAATCTTAACAAATTTAGTTCAAAGGTTTTTAGTTGATTTTACCATTTTAATGCCAAAATATTTAGGAGCTTATGGAATACAGAAATTGTCTATTTGGCACGAATAGAAACACTTTATGGCCTTGGGCAGTTAAAATGGTGGATAATCTTGAGGTAAAATCTATCGGCAGAAAAATATTAAAATGAAGTAAACAATGAATGCAAGTAGAAAAATGAAAACGAAGAAGGGAAATTTTGAAAATCTGTCAAAGGATTCCTAAACCCTGTCTAATCCTTGTTTACATATAATTCAAATGGAGAGTAATCAGGAAATCAGTATATAATACCCTTAGACTAAAGAAACTATAAATACTGTGTTAAAAAATATCTAAAAAATGGATAGTTGAATTCCATTAGTACCTTTTGCGAGGGCTCTGACAATTTCAAGATTAAGAGATGTGACCTATAATAATTAGAATTAATACAGAATGAGAATAAACAAAACCAGAAAAGACTCATTAGAAGATGAGCAATTTTTTAGTGTCCAGAAATGTGACAGGCAAACATAGGAATACATATCTACAAAAAGAATAGCAAAATCATTCAACTTTCAAGAAAATTGGTAATCACTTAAATATGTAAAATCTAAAATGTGGTCTATGCAAACATACACATAAGTGAATGCTAAGGTAACTTAACCAATCAATACAACCCCTAAAAAAGAAATGGCTTTATGGAGAAAACATAAGAGCAACAAGTGAACCACATTAAATGTGTGTTTGAGCCACATTATTTTGGAAGAATGTATTCTGGAAGTGTGGTTGAAAAAGAAGGAAAAGTTATTTATGTGAAGAAAAATATTATTTTATTGAAGAATGAAAATGAAAATATTAATGTGTACTAAACAAGGGCTAACTTTCATCAATAAACAATTTGGGATTTTTTCGAGTGTTCTTTTGAGGAAGTACAAAAATTTTGAAAATGGTGCTTGATAAATTAAGATTTCAGCCATTTCAGTAAAAATTAACTTGTTTTTCTCCAAATAAATCCCTTAGTTCTATGTTTATTGAGCATGTTGGACTTTTGGTAAAATGAACCTTTTTTCTGGAGTGGAGTTTCACACAATGTACAAAATTCATGAAAATTACACGAGAGAATTTATAAACTACATTGAAAATAGTATGATCTATAAGGTTTGACATTTTGAAAAAAATTAGACAAATAAAAATTTATCAAATTGGCCTTAAAAGTCGACAGTGTCAATTTATATGGAGACAGTAAAATTAAACAAAATATAAGGTCCTTGTTCCATTTTCGATGTTCATGAAGTGCCTTCGGCATGACATAATCTTTTAAAAGTAGAAGTAAATTCAACTGCCTCATATCGACGGTTTAACTTCACATAAATTATTGTACAACCAAAACAAACAAGAAGTTGATATGGCACAATAGACTAAGGTCAGACAATTTTTAGGTCTTACAGATATACGTGTGGCAACAAAACCAGCTTTAACAAGTGGTCTGCTTAAGTCACCCTTATGAACCCCTGACTTGCTCGCTTGAAAGTGCCCAAAAGAACCTGAGAGCAGTAATAAGTAATAAACTCAACAACACAAACACATTAGATGTCCCAACGTATTGTGGAAAGTCGTACCATCCTTTGTTCGTTGATGAGTTTCACCCTTATGAAACAAAAAGGATAAATGGGAAATCTGTTTGTGCATCAGTAAGAAAATCATGGTTGGCTGATACAGTAGCAATTAAGGGGAGATGAGAATCTTGGGCAATTTAAAGGAAAATGCTCCCTGATTTCATATTTTATTATTCAGAACATACAATAACCTTGGCAGTTTAATGTAGTAATAACTATTTGAGCTACTTCTGTAGTGTTCAATTTTGACAGAAGCAGATTCCTTTTTTCAACTGCTGCATACACAAGTATTGTGATCTCGTGTTTCACTTTTGAAGAACTGATGCACTAAGTATCAACATAAAATCCCCTTTTCCCAAGTAAGGTAGTTTTGTGATTTATCAGTGTGTGTGTGTGTGTGTTATTCATAAACTAAAATCAACACATTTCAAAAGTAACTAAACAGTAGCAATGAATGAGGTAAAATTTCCAACCTGCACCATGAACAACAATAAATTTCTTGGAGTCAGTAACCTCTTGATCACTGAAATCATCAATGACCCTGGGAATCTCCAATGATCCAGGCCTCTTGCTCCAGTCCATTCCGTGACATGAGCCCAAAATCATTGCCTGCCGCAGCTGTGATGAAACTACTATAAGATCCTCCTCGTTTATAGTCTCCAGTTCATTTTTACAGGTAATTGCAGAGCCTCCTGTATCATACACATAAAATCCACCAACTAGATTATGAAGATGCTGATATCATCTTTGTACACATGCAAAACTGCAGCCAAATAACAAACATTTTCCTCTTGTTCCTGTCAACCATCATATAAACCACGTACTAAAAAATGACTCACATGCATCAAATCACAGTAAAGATATCATTTTTAACATCTAACAATAAAATTTTCCACTTAATAAACACATTTTCAACTCATTATAGCACAATTCCTGCAGTCCTTAGTCTTTAATGACGAAGTATGAAAATAAACAGGCCGGTGATATTTTTGAACCCCTATATAAATTCTCATATTAATCAAATCAACAAAAAATTTACACCTATTATATTCAATTTCTTTAATTGAATAGATTCGCAATCCCGTATGGAGACAATATTTATATCTATAATTAGAGCAGACGAACTAAAGCGCTTTTCACGCTTAATAGTGCTCAATAAACCAGTAAACTCACAGAACACTTACTGAAGCCCCTGCAGTTGAATCGAGGTGTCAAATTAACTTAATTAAACAATTAAGCGAATTAAATGGGAAAAAAACACACTTATAGAAATTGGAATTTGTAAGTAGATATACTGCTGACCGAGTTTGACGATGCAATGAATGGGTTTGGGGGCGGTGGCGTTCTGCTGCTGCTCCATCTGGCTTTGGTTGCTGTGTGTGCGCTGAAGAATTTGGTTTTAGAATATGCGTATAATTAGTCGCAAATAATTAATGATATTCCAAAGGAAAAAAAATTCATTAGTTATATATTACTAGTTTATGATATGAATTGTTGAAAGGTGTTTGATATTTCAGTATACTATAATATATTTTCAATGGAACTGAAAGATTTGACCGGTAGCCATTTTCAGTTGTTTGTAGAAAAATTATGTCCATCGTACAGCCAAAAAGCACTTGCAATTTTGGCAATTCCGTATTTATGCTACATGTGCAATCAAAATACACTGCACCACTATGGCCCGCTGACAAGAAAAAGAGTCAAAAATTGCATCTCTTTTTCGGCCAGAATGCCTACTGATGATACCACTATCGGAGGAGCTCGAGCACCAATCCCGAGGACAAGGTCTTTCGTTTGACTTCAAGAATTGCCTATCTTCCTCGGGCTTAACCTCCTCAGTGTAAGTGTTATGCCCTAAGTCCAATCAATATTAGACATAAGTATTTTTAATGTATATATAATCGATGCACATTTATGACAAGATCTATTATTGAA
>CAIGRH010208836.1:0-13561 GCA_903798295.1 Fraxinus nigra | reverse complement strand
TATTGGAGGCACAAATCATAACACACACTCAAATTTCTAATTTCTCTAATTTCCCCTCCATTTTAGAGCTCGTGTTTCTATTCTTTTTTAACTTATAAGCAGTTTAAACATTATTTTTATCCATGCATTCCGTTGGATCCTCAACTTTTATCCATGTCTTATCCACTTTATAGGCTTGAACTTTCTCTTCCTCTTTCTACCTTTGATACTTTCTGTTTATATAGCCTTGAAGGAAACGACTGTTGCTAACTATTCTGTGTGCATGGTTGAAAATAGGCTCGACCAGCTTGTAATAAAATCAAGCCCAAGTTGTCAAGCTCAATGCCTGTTGAGGTTCTGCACATAACAAACTGAACTTGAGCACATTTTTAAGCTTGTAATTTTCCAAAAAAATAAAAAATAAAAATAAAAATTTAAAGCCCCATATTAGCCAACGAGTATCAGATAGAATGTACATTAAATAAGAAAATTGAGTTTTGGTTAGACTTATCAAAATGTTTGTTCATGCTCAGCACAAAATATAATTAAGCCTTATTCAAGTGGGGCAAGATATAAATGAGAGTATTTTCTTAGAGTTGCTTCATATGCACCCTATTTGTGTGCAAATCCCATAGTTGAAGGAATGCTTAGGTTTCAGAGATATTTTGTGCCAGTTGCAAATATTTGATTCATTACTTCCCTTTGTTGGATGATTCTCTCTCTCGTTTATCATAGTTGAGAAAAAAGCCACCACAAAAAGAAGGAAAAGATCAAACCTAAACTTGACATGTTGTTCAGCAACAATTAAGCATCAATTTGAAGGCTGAAATATATATATATCAAAGTGCATTCTGATGGAATAATTAATGTTGGGTTCTGCATTCTGTTTATTGGATAAACAAGATGGCTCTAGTTTACATGTGGTGACTGTGTTGCTGCAGGATTTAGTCCTTCTTCTACTGACATCGGCAAGAGATCCTGGTATTATTCCTCGCCATGATCGCCCCCCAGAAATAGAAATTTATGGAGGTGGTATGGAACTTTGGCCGGATCAAACATCACGTTTGCCCCGTACAAAAGACGTAGTGGTCAATGGAATAACTGTGAAACTTGTATGCTATATAGGCTTCCACGGTGTTCACAGTTTTCAATATGCAATAATTGTGTCCAACGGTTTGACCCTCATTGCCCGTGGGTTGGACAGTGTATTGGATTGGTAAGTATACTTGCTCTGAATTTTATCGCTTGATATACTCACTGAGCCTAATTCTACACAAAAAAGTCAACCCCTTCTCCCAAACTACCAGCTATAGAGCATATATGTTGAACTTAAAAGAAAGTCAAACTTGCTTTTAAGTAACTTTTATTTCAAATATTTGAATATGTCACTTAATCACCATCAATTACTTATCTTGACAATAAGGTAAGAGTTATTTTCAATATAAATTACTTATTTTTAACTTTGACGGATAAAAAAAAATATCTATTAAAAGTAAACTTATATAAGTTAGTTTTTCACGCTCAGTGAAACAGGCACTATATCTATTCTTTTTAAATCATGTTAATCAATGTGGTGTTGGATTATCTATTTTTTTACCTCACAAGAATAAATTATATATATTTCACACTAACAACTGGGTCCTTCCTGTGTCATAGTATTGTTGCTTATGGGTAGAACTCTTCGCTCTTGGCTCTTATCATGCTTCAAATTTTTGGTTTTATTTTATTGGTATTTATGAAATTCTTGCAGAGCTCTTTCTAATTCCTATTCAAGCTGAATATATTATCAAGCCGTACAGAATTGCGTACCTTAAGACTTGTATTTAGTGAAATTCACTCAATGGAAACTTCGGAAATCTAGAGAAGAGAAAATAAAATGGAGTGTTAAGGCCTTATGCTGTGTCATGATTGGAACTTTTGGCTCCCCCACTTCCACAACCCGGAATGGTAATGACAGACAATCATATCAGTTTGACAAAATTTCCTTGTTTATGCGTATGGCTTCATGCCTTTTCATCTTAATGAAGTGAAGAAAATTTCCATAAAATCCTTATTATACTTGTGGTGACAATTTTACTGAGTGATCATGATGATACGATTCTTACAAAAGATTAACCGACCTTTTAGTTTTATAACTTATTTGTTTTAAATTTCTTATCTGTGAATTAGCAATCACTAAAATGTAGCTATAGTTTGATACTGAATTATTATGATTATGGGTGCAGAGAAACTATCTGTTCTACTTCATGTTCGTCTTCTCAACAACTCTTCTTTGCTGACAATGGATATGGAAAAGACCACAATATGGAAAACTACGATTAAGACCCCGGCCATCATTGCACTTATCGTTTATACTTTTTTATCACTCTGGTTTGTTGGTGGCCTGTCGGTTTTCCATCTTTACCTTATCGCTACAAACCAGGTAACATATCATTATGTGCACTAATTTCTTTCGTGTATTGCATACTTCTCTAACGCATTGATGCTTTCAACTAAACAAGATGGGAATTTATCGATGTTAGCTCAGAAAATTTTTGCTAGGCCTTAAACATAGTAAGCTTAGCCCAACGTATATCTAAGCTTAAAAGTTACTTTTAAGTAACTTTTTTTCCATAATCTTGAATTCATTTTTTATTTTTTGTTTTGAGAGCCTGTTTTAATATTGCAGAAAATGTGTTTGATTTGTCATTCTTAAAACAGAAAACTGGAAAGCGCATTCGATTTGGAATTTTAGAAAATTGTTTTGTGACATTTTATTCAATGGATTTGATTATTCAGTAAATAGAATAATTTTATGTTAATATTTTATCATATAATATATATTTTAAGTGTTTTTCCATTAGAAAGAGGAATTGGATTACTTTTATTTCCCGTGTTTTGATGTCAAAACTATATTTTGAGTTTTATGTTATTAATGTTGATCTTGTTTTCGAAAATTTATTTTCAAAAATACCAAACCAAACACGTTTTGTTTCGAGTGTTTTATAAAACTGAACAGATTGAAAACAACAAACCAAATCTTCCTTACTTTTTACATTTTTTTAGGCTAGCCAGACATGCTCAGTTTTTTATTTGCATTGCAGTCAACATACGAGAACTTTAGATACCGATATGATAGACTGACCAACCCTACAGTAAAGGAGTGGTTCGAAACTTTCATGGAGATTTTCTGTACTAGTATTCCACCATCGAAGAACAAATTCCGAGCAAGGATACATAAAGAATATGAGATACCACCTCAGTCAGTAGGCGGCAGTTTTCATGATCCCAACTCGGGAATGGCAAAGGACGATGTAGAACCTGGGAGAAAGCCTATGTGGGATGAGCCTATGAGCGGTGAAAGTCAATATCAAGGACAACTTAGACTTGACGATGATATGGACAAAAATAGTGAACTCAATGTTGCATCTCCTGGCCTAAGCAGAAGTACTGGGTGTAGTTGGGGAAGGAGAAGTGGGAGCTGGGATAGCCCATCTGATCAGCTTGAAACACCAATTGAGAATTTGAGATCGAATCAGATTCATCATGCCAATAGCGACGATGACTTTGTCACGAAAAATAAGCAATAGCAGTCGAGTGATTCTGTAAATAATACAAAAGAAAACAATATGATTATAAGTGGTTACTAAGTTGTGGATCCTACGAAATATGCGAATAAAATGTATGTTTGATGAATTTAAATTATAACTTAAGCTGTCCAAACTCACACCAAGTCTTGAGGCATGCCCCCTGTATATGTGACATTTCTTCACGGAATCTGAATTTTTGCAATATCACCGAACATATTTTCCCCTATACCTTATAACAGGCGTTTCATCTGTTGGTAAGTGACATGACTAATATGAATAATATTTAGATTTTTTCTCTTAAAATTCGTCGTGCATGCGTTCATATTCTTATTATGGTCACAAGGTCTTGGAAAAAGGTACGTATTGGTTTGATACCAACAATGAAGGTTGTTTTAGTATGTTAAGGATACACAAGATTGAGAAAATAATGTGACGTCGAAAATAGGGCTAATGACTAGAGTAAAGTCGCTCAAACTTGCAGGGGAAAAAATAATTATAATGCATGCAGTAGGTTAATTTGTTAAGCTGACTGTGTGACTTTTATTTCAATTAAAATGAGCAACAAAAGAAACATCTTCTCCACTAAGGAAAGCATCTATCCAATCCCATGTCAAGTCAGTGGCATGTTTCTTCAATTCTTCTATCTTTTGACAGATTTGCCACGCTTTTGAAGAAAGTATAAAACTTTTCAATCATGTTATATGTACAAGAATTTTTGCCATACAAGTTGACAAATTTTCAGCTGGCACAATTTCATTGGATGTTGGACGAAAAACAAATTTAAACTTGCCAATCCAATGTTACCACTTTATTAAACTTTTTTTCACTTTTTTTTTTTTGGAACCAGAAATAATTAAATTTAACTCGGTGAGAGAATGTACATCTTACCTAATCAAAGACGCCTTAATTTAGATGTCAGACATCCACAATTTAAAGTGAAAGAAAGATTGTAAAGCTAATGCAATTAAATTGAATAAAGATTGAGAAATCAATGGCTGCATGTTCGGATGTGACTACTTAGAAGTAAAGTTCACTTTTAAGTTATTTTATCAAACTTAATTTTCATAATTACTTCTCCATGAAGTAAATCTTGACTTGTTTTTAAGAAAAGTAATTACAACATACATAGAAACCATTGTGCACCAACGAAAACTAAATTTAAGTACACAAAAAATAAGTCGAATATATATATATATATATACATAAGTGTGACCTAAATTCCATGGGTATTGATGATTTAATTGAATAGGCCTTGAAGAAGTCTAAAAGATGGACTAAGGAGAAGAAGTCGTTGCATTTTCGCTCACAATGCACTCATCTCCCACTTGAGCGCTTAGAACAGGGGGTCTGGCGCTCGCTAGTTTTGTTTCGCAAATTTACAAATTTTTTGATAATCTTTCCAACTAATACACTATTTTTAGGGTTTGATCTTCATTGTGATAGGAATAAGTTGAAAGCACAAAATCATTGTTTTATTTCATCATGTAATGAATTCTCCTCGTGGAATTTTTCAAATAAATCTTATGTTCTTGATTTCTTTCATAAGAAAGGGAAACATCAAACTTCCAAATTCAGAAATAAGAACAAGAGTCAACTGAAATCTAAGAATTGAGTCTGAAATGTTATTACTGTGGTAAAACTGGACAATTATAAAAGACTATTTCAAAAGATATCTGATATGAAAGAAAAGTCTAATTCTGATGGGTCTACTGCCATAGCTTGCAATAATGAATATGATGTACAAAGAGTTGTCTTTGTTACTTCAACCAAAAGAAACCTAAAGGAATGGGTTAGACTCTGGTTGTTCTTTCCATATATGTCCCATTACATAATGGATCACTGAATTTGATGATCTAAATGGATGATATGACTTGTAAAATAAAAGGAATTAGTAAAGTTAACCTTTTGTTAAAAAAACAATCATATCCTTGAACTGCCCTTGACAAGATATGTCATTGATCTTCAAAGAAAACTGATTTCTTTGGGGGAATTGGATAATGAATATGAAATTAAAATTCATAGGGGGTTTACCAAAGTTAACTTCAAATTTAAGGAAATAATTTCATCACCTAAGGTTAATGGAATTTATATACTTCAAGTTGAACCATCAGTTGGAAAACTATGAGCTGTTGTTCAGTCTTCAAATGATAAGTCCTTAATTTGGCATAAGAGACTAGGGCATGTCAGTGAAAAGAGATTAATGATTCTTAACAAACTTAGATGTTTTAGAAGAGATTATATTAAAAGTTTACAATTTTTCGAAGACTATGTCATTGGAAAACAAAATAAGTTACCATTTAAAACAGGAATCCATAAATCCACTTCAATACTTGATTATTTATATGCTGACCTTTGGGGTCTAATATCAATAAGTGCTCCGAGTGATTTAGATTTTATCTACTGATTGTAATTGATTTTTCAAGAAAGTTTTGGGCATTACTTTTAAAATCTAAATTCGACACTTTCTAAAATTTTAAATAATGTAAATTGATGATTGAAAATCAAATCAGTAAGAAAATCAAAGCACTTAGAATAGATAATAGGCTTGAGTTTTGTAATACTGAATTTGATCTTTTTTGTTTTTGTAAAGAATTTGGAATTTTAAGGCATAGAACAACAATATACGCTCTTCAGCAAAATTGGGTTGTTGAGAGAATGAATAGAATTTTACTTGAAAAAGTTAGGCGTATGTTGTCAAGTTCAGGTGTTCCAAAACTGTTTTGGGTCAAGCTTTTAAAACAACCACTTAATTTATTAATAGGATTCCCTCTAGTGCTATTGATTTTCAAATCTCGAATCACTATGGTTTGGAAAGTCCCCAAATTATTCCAAACTTAAGGTTTTTGGATGTGCTGCATACTTTCATAAAGTTTTAAAGGAGAAACCAACGTTGTATTATGGTTGAAATTGGAGCAATTATATATGATGAAAAGTCTAACCGGTAAATTGCATTTGAAGCATCGATTGTATTCTCATCATATGCAGAAAGTATATCACTAAAAGATCACCTAGTTGTTTTAAAGAAATTATCATCGATTTGAAAACCTTGGAGTTCAAGTACGATGAAGAAAATTTTGTTGTGTTCGATGCTCGATTCATATGTGTCTTTTAGAGACATGCAATTATACAATCGCGATACTCTCACCATTGAAGAAGTATATATTGCTTTGTGTTCAAAGAATAAGATGAAACATCTTGTTGGACTTGAAACTTGTGGAGATAGTCTTGTTGTTCATGGTGATCATGTGAGGGGAAAATTAAAGTCTAATGACAATAATAAAATCTATAATTATTGCAAGAAAAAAAATACATTAAGAATGATTGTTAAAAGTTGCATAATAAGGATAAATCATTTCCCGCAAATCAGAAGGAAAAACAACCAAACACTTCATGTGAATCCAGTATTGCAGAAAATTACTATAGTGGTGGAGAACTTTTGGTTATTTCTGACGGTGACTCCAAACTTAATGAGGATTGAATTCTTGCTTGCACATTTCATATGTGTCCTAACCGAAATTGATTTTCAACATATGGATAGCTTCTAAAGGTATTGTGATAATGAAAAATAATACTCCTTGTAAGATAGCTGGTATTGGAAGGGTCAATATTAAAATGTTTGATGGAGATGTCAGGATACTTGGCGATGCGAAATATGTTCCTAATTTGAAGAGAGATTTTATCTTCTTGAGAACTCTTGATTCAAAATAGTACAAATACACTGATGAAGGTAGATTTTTGAAAATTAGTAAAGTGTTCGCATTGTGATGAAGGGATAAAGAAGGTCCCAATTATATGTCTTGCAGGGTTCTACAGAATTTTTGGATACCAATCAGCATAAATTAGGCACTCATGTGGATTTTGAGTTTGGTACAGTACCGTGGGAGCTTAGTTTAAGGTCTATATTAAAGAATACATCTTAGTCGAGTTCACAAATTAAGGGTAATGTCGTTTTGTCACGACTACTAGCTGAGCCACAATATTTAATTGTTAGAGACATACCTATGAGAGATATTAGGCATCCACAAAGGTATGGAGAAACTAATTTAATTATTTATGCTTTAAATGTGGTTGAAGGTATTGAGTTTAGAAAAGAACTTTATGTGGTATGTTTCTGTCATGTTTGGTAATTATTGAGTTATTTGTGAGCTTTTTGTTGGTGATGATAATTCGAGCAACTTGGCACCCATGGTAATCTTGCTAAGCAGTGATTGGATTTAGCCGGTATTCAGTTATTGAGTTTGTCATAGTTAGACTTTGTGAAAGAGGCGAAAATTTTTTTCTATTGGAGAATCTTAGGTGGAGAATTTTTTGAAGTGTAAAGAGTAATTCCTTGTATTGGGATTTTTATCAAAGTGGAGATTTATTGAAGTGTGACCCAATTCCGTTAGGTATTGGTAATTTGATTGAAGAGGCCTTGAAAAAGTCTAAAAGATGGACAACAGAGAAGAAGTCACCCCATTTTGGCTCACCGTACGCTCATCTCCAACTCAAGTGCTCAAAACAGGGGATCTAGCCTTGGTGCTTGAGCACCATTGTTGTCCGATCCAAGTTCTATTTCTCGATTTGACGAATTTTTTTGATAATCTTTTCAACTAATACACTATTTTTAGGATTTTACATGTACTACATATATAGTTAGCTTTTCATTGTGATAATAATAAGTTGAAAATACAAAATCGTTATATTCTTTCAATCTTATAGTGAATTCTCTTCTTCTGCCCGTGGAATTTTTCACGTAAATCTTGTGTTCTTGATTATTTTCATATTGCCACATTAGTCTTGGTTCTTGAATTTCTAACATCAAATTTCAAAATGGCAAAAGGTGAGACATCTGTCAAATATTTAGAGGGTATTTTGTGAGGATTAAAATTAGATTTTTAATGAATTATGATAGAAGTTGTTGAAATGTGTGGTTGAAAAGATGTGGAAACTATGAAAGATGTGATTAATATTGATTGTTTGACTTTGACTTTGACTTATATTAAAATCATATTTTAACCCAACCCAAACAGGCCCTTAACTAGACTCCTGATGACACGAAGTATAACTCAAGCACCCGGAACTGATTCTTTGATTCTAAGTAAGCTCATTGTTCTTGAGGTAAGCCTCGATGTCCTCCTAAATTGTCCTTCATTTAATTAATTTTTATATTAGTAAAACACGCCACCACGAGCACTGGCAGGTTTAATTAGAAAAGAAATAGCACAATGTCACCGTCAGAGCCCTACCTTTACTATAAAAAGCCATCTCTAAGGAAACCCCTCTTGCATGTTCTCTCTCGCTCCCTCATAAACACACAAGTCACACATAGGGGGATCAATTGTATTGCTTAGAATGTCTGCAAGAGACAAGCTGGATTTTGGTAAAGATGGAGTGAGTAAATTGCCTCCAGGATTTCGGTTCGAGCCGACTGATGAAGAGATAGTTTTCCAGTACTTGGCGCGTAAAATATTTTCACATCCTTTGCCAGCTTCAGTCATTCCAGAAATCAGCATTTGCAAATTTGATCCGTGGGAATTGCCAGGTTTGTCATTTTAGTCTCATAGGTGATGGCTTAATAAATCTTGTTATTTTAATGCTGAGTTGTGTCTGGTAAGTGTATAGCAGCTGATTACATACATGGCGAACTTTACTGTCATATATAGGTGATTCGGACCAGGACAAGTACTTGTTCAGCAACGAGGAAAATGGAAATCCAATGAGTCGAGTGACTAGTTGTGGTTACTGGAAGGCGATTGGGTTAGACAAACAAATAATGAGTTCGAATTCGATGCCAATAGTGGGAATTAAAAGGACGTTCGTATTCTATAAGGGAAAGAACTCGCAAACTAATTCAAGAACTGATTGGCTCATGCACGAATATCACATTGCCCTTGTGGGAAACGCACAGAGGACAAACTCTCAGGTAATTTTTACTGGCTTATCCCGCATTCTTTCCTACTCTTACACGTAATCCATCGATACCCAATATAGGTTGCATGTTTTATTGAAAATGAAGATAAAACATAATATAGTTAATTAAAGGAGCGAGGCTCGGCCTCACTTCCAGCTAAAGATGCATAAAAGTAAACTTACCTAGTCTGGAGATTCGGAATACAATGTAAAAGTTCGAATAATTTATTCGCAATTGGGCTTAATCCTTAACAATATGCTATCCATTAGCCAATTCTAGTTTGGGGGTCTTATTACTTTAGCTTCTATAATAATCAATGCTTATCAATCTTTTGCAGGATTCCTTGACCCAAATTGGAAATTGGGTTTTGTGTCATATATTTTTTTACAAAAGAAGAAACCATGCTGATGGCATTGGTAGGTCCAGTTTACATGATTTCACGAAGGTCGAAACATTGTCTGAGGATTCGGATTCTTCTTCTTCCTCTTCTTCATATTCTGATTCTAGTGTTCTCACTGAGGTCTCTTCAAATTCTTCCTGTGAAGACTACAATACATAATGTACTTTCAGATAGAAGTATAATATTCTTCTGTTTGATGAAAAATTGATATCAAAATGCTTGATTTGCATTAAAGTCAACTTGTATACAATTTTCATTTCCTATTCCCTTTGACTTTTAATGTACTGGTAATCAGGACCTAATTCTTGTAATGAATCTGTTACTTTTTCTATGAAAAGGGCTCTTAATTTTCGCGAAGAAATAATTATGACTAGTGGGAGAAGCAGCAAGCAAAGGATTGAAAATTGATTCCTTAACAAAGAATCAAGCCGTAAAATATTTTTTCTCCTTTTCTTCCCTTTCTTTTTCGTGTTTGCGTGCGGTGGGGGACTTTGTTACAGGGATTCATCTGTTTGGCAGAAAGCAATTGAAAAAAATATGCTGTAAATTAAGAATGGATTATATCAATTGATAATATTCAAGAAATTCCAACCCAATCAGCATGAATTTGTGGCGTCGCAAATGCATTTCTGACAGCAATATAATTAGCATGCATAATTAGCTACCACGGTTTCAGATACGTTGCAATAAAACGTCATAAATAGAATCATGACTATACTAGTTTGATAAATTATTCAAGAATATGAATGTTCAAATGACTGGAACGCACAGCTTATCTGCAATTTGCTTCTATCTCCAAGAAAATGTGGCTATATTTCTTTTCTTTTCCAGTCAAAAAATGGAAAAAACTAGACAGCTTTTTGTCACATTAATTAGACTGGATATTAAATCGGCTGATGCTACTACTCATGTCGATTGACAAAACTGGAGACGAAAAAGAGGGAAAAACAGATTTAACAAAAGAAAATATGAGTACCAGAATCCACGTTTCTTGCCTAAAAATGTCCTTAATTTACATCATCGTCTTTGGGTTTTAATGCAATCCCTAGAGGCACCCTTTTTCCCAAGCTGGAATTCTGACTTCATAAAAATTTGCATCAAGAACTGATACGATGCTGTTTTGGCATGATTTAAGGTTGTAATAAGTATATATATTATCATGCTAGTAGTACACTTCTTTTCTACTAGTATTGTTGCACAGTTACTACATTTCATCAACCTTAGCAACAAATTTGCCAATCCTATCCACTATTATGCCCAAAAAAATGGTCACTTTCATACACCTCTTTCTTATATTTATTGTCCCTTCCAGTTTGGCGATGTCCCAAATTTCGTCTGCATTTTCTGGCCACGAGGGAGAATGGCATCTATTACAAGAAAGCATCGGAATTTCGGCAATGCACATGCAACTCCTTAAAAGCAACAAAGTGGTCATGTTCGATAGGACGGATTTTGGCCGCTCTAACCTCTCTCTCCCCGGTGGACGCTGCAGGTATGACCCCAATGACACTGAACTCGAGATAGACTGCACGGCTCATTCTATTCTATACGACGTGGGGACGAATACTTTTCGTCCATTAATGGTACAAACCGACACCTGGTGCTCCTCAGGCGCAGTACTTCCCGATGGAACCTTAGTCCAGACTGGGGGATACAATGATGGAGATCACGTCACACGCACTTTAGCTCCGTGTAATGGATATTATTGCGATTGGGTCGAGTTCCCCCAAGCCCTGTCCGAGCGTAGATGGTACGCAACAGATCAAATACTCCCCGATGGACGGATAATCATCATCGGTGGTCGAGCACAATTTAACTATGAGTTTTACCCTAGAAATTCTCAGGCCTCTTCTTCTTCCCACAATGCTGTTTGGCTTAATTTTCTCAGAGAAACTAGAGACTCATCTGAAAACAATTTATATCCATTTGTACACCTATTACCGGATGGAAATTTATTCATTTTTGCCAACACAAGATCCATAGTGTTTGATTACAAACAAAACCGGAAGATCAAGGAATTCCCTGCAATCAATGGTGGTGAACCGCGTAATTATCCCAGTTCAGGCTCCCTTGTTCTATTTCCCCTTGACGAAAACCATCCAATCGAGCCCGAAATTATGATTTGTGGTGGGGCGTCGCGCCATGCATTCCAGCTCGTTAAAAAGGGAACATTTCAACGCGCTGCCTCGACCTGTGGCCGCCTGAAAATTATGGACGAAAATCCCGCCTGGAAAATGGAAACCATGCCGATGCCACGGGTGATGAGCGACATGCTTCTTCTACCTAACGACGATATCATTATAATAAACGGTGCAAGTTCAGGTACGGCAGGATGGGAATCAGCACGAAATCCTGTAACTAGGCCACTGATTTATAATCCCCACCGGGACGAAAGGAGGCGATTCACTGTCATGCCGGCCTCGCCCCGGCCACGCCTCTACCATTCGGCTGCCATTTTAGTAACCGACGGTCGGGTTCTCGTCGGCGGAAGCAACCCTCATATATATTACAACTTCTCAGGCGTTGAGTATCCAACTGATTTAAGCCTGGAATCATTTTCTCCCCCTTATTTATCACCTGGATACGATCGTTACAGACCGAGGATTATCCAAGCCGACAAGGTTGTTAGCTACTTACAATCATTTACCTTAACATTCACAGTGCCAAGATTCATGAAAACGAGTGTTGTGTCAGTTAGGTTAATATTGCCATCATTTACTACACATTCATTTTCGATGAATCAAAGAATGGTTGTGCTCAAGGGAGTTCAGGTTTCGCGCGTGGCCACGAACACGTATCGAGTGGCTGCAGTTGGGCCATCAACTCGTGAGATTGCACCGCCGGGATATTATATGTTGTTTGTTGTGCATTCAGGTATACCAAGTTCTGGCATGTGGATTGAGCTTCAGTAATGCAAATTTCTCATTGATATTAGATTAGTGAGTACTACTTTACGTTTACGGCTGTGTATCCGCTACTAACCAGTACTGAATAATAGAATAAATAAAATATCCATGTGTTTTTCTTGTTTAACATTACTCAGCAGGAATAATGAATTCGTGCTCAACAGAAGTTTCACTAACTTAATTTTTATATATTATGTGGTTTTGTCATTGTCAATAATGAACCTTTTAAAAAATTTTTATGGATTGATTAGGGCGATGATAGAATAATGTTAAGACTTGGAATTTTCGAGTACTAATAATCATAAAAAAAGAACATCACGAATATTGAGTCTGAAGTTGATATCTAGATTCAAATATCAAGTGAGGTGGAACCTCCTTCTAGGGTTGATGGGATGTGACGGAGTGAAGAATTTAATTTTCTTTTTTTATTAATCTTTTTCCCATTTTTCTATATTTCTATTTCTCTTTATACTTTTGCTTATCTGAATGCTTGAAATTTGATGAACTTATATAGAAGTATAATTGTTGAATTTGGGCCGTCTGCTACATTATTCTGGTTCTTTGTTGTTTGGTTGGTTTTTCACGTGGGCCATATATATCATACTTCCTTTAAAAGAGAGGATCTTATTCTTAATGTTCATCTCGTGTCATTCATTTCACACTGAATCTGGTTTTGTACTGTTCCGTTTAATCAATTGGATCTGTCCGTATTTTTTTTTCGCATATAAAGGTTTTGTTTTGACTGAAATTCTACCATAAATTCAACATCATTCATTATTATATGGGCCCACTGCATTGTTGAATGTAAAAATAT
>CAIGRH010208826.1:0-23853 GCA_903798295.1 Fraxinus nigra | reverse complement strand
GACTATTATGTTTTAATTCAAACATAAATCACCGAAACACGTGGACATAGAAGTAGGAGGACTTCAAGTGAAAAATTCAACTTAAAATCCTCCAAACCCAAACCTAGACCACCACTTTTCGCGTCTCATTCCACCACTCTCCGGCCACCAAAACTACCGGAGCAACATACCACCTTGAAGACCTCACTGCCCTCTATGAAACCCACCCAAGAACCGCCCCTAACTCAGACGGTGGTGGCCGAAATTTCGTCCCAAAGTGGGCCTCTCGCACAGTCGACAGTTTTGTGTTGCGCGAGAGGCCCACTTTGGGACGAAATTCCACCACTTTTCGGCCACCAAAACTATCGGACCAACACACCACCTTGAAGCCATCACTTCTCTCTACGCAACCCAGCTAAGAACTGCCCCTAACTCTAACCATGGTGGCCGGTCCACTTTTCGACCACCAAAATCACCGAACCAACACACCACCTTGAAGCCCTCACTTCACACTATGCAACCCACCCAAGAGCCGTCCCTAAATCAGACGGTGGTGGTCGGAATTTCGTCCCAAAGTGTGTCTCTTACAACTGCCGACTATGCGAAAGGCCAACTCTGGGACGAAATTCCGGCCACCATGGTTAGAGTTAGGGCAGTTCTTGGGTGGGTTATGTAGAGAGTAACGAGGGCTTCAAGGTGGTATGTTGCTCTGGTGGTTTTGGTGGCCGAAAAGTAGTGGAATGGGGCGCGAAAAGTGGTGGTCTGGGTTTGGGGGATTTTAAGTTGAATTTTACACTTGAAGTCCTTCTGCTTCTATATCCATGTGTTTCGGTGTTTTAGGTTTGAATTAAAACATAATAGTCCTAAAACTAAGTTCAGTGACTGTTTGTGAAAGTGCATGAAATTTCAGTTACCGTTTCTGCAAGTTTTAAATTTTAATGACAATTTTGTGATTTTTATGTAACTTCAATGACCGTTTGTAAAATTAACCAAGAATTTATTTATCATATGGGAAATTACATAGCATTTACCATAGGAGGCCCCCATGTGTCCATTATGGACCCCTTTATGATATGAGCTATGTACTCATAGCATAATCCTTATCATATTTGATAATTATAAAGTTGTACTTTCTTAGATATAACAACACAATATTCTTTGAAATATTCATGCTTCATTGACAGCAATAAAAATATTCTTGAAAGATAATCAATCAACATAAAAGAGATAATTGTAGCAAAAGCTCCAAATCTTTAAAATACTACTTTTTTCCAAATCTTTCATTTGTTGCGGTCGTCATCTATAACATTTCCAACCATTGTAGGTGAGGCCCTTTTGAACGATTTCAATCCAAAATGTCGTCAATTGACGACCAAAATAAAAAATTGACCATTTTCTACCAAAATAAGGAATGGCAAAATGGCAACTTAATGTTTTTACCATAAAATAATTAAAAAACTTAAATAAAAAAGAAAGAAATATAAAATGAAATGAAAAAAGAAAAATATATTCTTCTTTCTCACCCCCACCCCAACCTCAACCTCTCAACCAAAACCGAAAATCCGCCATAGCCATTGACTACTGCCACCAACGCCATCTTTATCTACCACCGCCATCGACCACCTCCACTAATACCACCAAAAGGCACCAAGTCACAATCTGCATCTTCTTATGTTTCTTCATCTTACAGTACTTCGCAAAGATAAAGAACATTGTCAGTTTGTCACATCTGATAACAATTAAGAACTCATAAGTATCTATCTATAAGCTCCTAAAGTTGCCTCTCTAATTCCTCCAATCGAGCAATCCATTCAAGTTTGATGCATAAGGTTCTAACATTAGTGTAATCTACGGTCCTTTGGATTTCTCGATCAACAAATTCTCCATTTCTAGATATAGTGTCTGTCTTGTCTTTCTTTTTCTTGGATTTGTGGGTAGTGGCTTTTTGTAGTACTTGTAATCCATCAGCATCTCTCAACTGCCTCTTTTGTTCGTCTTTGGTTCTTGATTTTGTTGATTTCTAGACTTGTTGAAGGTGTTTCACAGTTGTTTATTGGATTTGAGTGCACTGGCACCACCAATATATTGGGTGGATTCTTTATCTTGATAGTTAAATTTCAGGCTCTGAATGGTGAAGGAAACACTTTTTGGAGCGGTGGTGGTTCGATGGTTATGGTGAATGTGGTGGTGGCGGTGGTCGATGGCTATGGCGAATTTCTGGTTTTGGTTGAGGGGTTGGGGGTGGTTGTTGGGAGTGAGGGAGGGTGATGGTGATGTGAATGTGAAGGTGAAGGTGAAGGTGATGGTGACGGTGAGGGAGAAAAAAATATTTTCCTTTTTATTTTATTTTTTGTTTTGTTTTGATTTAAGTGTTTTAATTATGTTATGGAAAAAACATTAAGTTACCATTTTGCTCTCCCTTATTTTGGTAGAAAGTGATCAAATTTTTTTTAGTGATCATCTGACGAAACTGTCTACAATGATTTCACCTATAACGGTTGGAAATGTTAGGAATGAACAAATGAAATATTTGAAAAAGTGTGTTAGTGTTTTAAAGGTTTGAAGTTTTTGCTGAAATTATCCCTAAATAAAATTATGCTTTTTAAGAGCAATTTAGTAATATTAATCTAAGTAATCACACATAAAAGATTTATTCTTCGGAGAATTGGATATGAATGTTAAATGGATGAACTGTTCATCGACTCTTCCCACACATGGGCATTGGCAGTTCGGCTAGTCCATAAGACGAGTCATCAGAAACATAGAAATCTCGTGCAAGCTATTCTAGCTCGTGTTGACGCTCAAGTCCTTAGTCGTTGGCTATTAATTGCTGCAAAAACAGCCACCTAAGTGCTACGTGGCTCCTTTGCAGCTATAGGTGCCATCAAATAATATTCAAGGAGTTGTTTGGTTCTCTGAATTTGAATCTGTAAATTTTCTTTTTCTTTTTTCAAATATAGAAATAAATTTTGGCTTGTTTCATTATAGGCGAACCGACGAGACGAATGGAGCCAGTTTTATTTTTTTACTTATTTTTGTTATTGGCCTGAGTCAGACCGCCACCTCATCTACCACGTGTCAACATAGGTGGGCCATATCACGCCACAGGGGTGGTCGAGGTGATTGCGCATGAGGCGAGCTGATTTTATAAGCCGAAGTGGTTACGTGAAGTAGGAACCGAACGAACGCTCGACACAAGAATTGAATTCATCCGCGAGCCGCCGCGAGTACAAATGCTCGCACCCCGCTTCTACAACTCTGTACCTGCCTCGCCTCGCCCAAACAAAGATCTCTTATAAAAAGATCTTTCCAAATTCAAATCTCTGATTGATTTATGGGATGTGTGACAGAACTCAAACGGTCAAATCAGCCACCCTTGTCAGAGAGATTCAATGCTAGCCAGCTTAGGGAGGGGCGGATTGACACCTAGGATGGGACAAGCCCTGAGGATCTGATAGCACGTGTCTCCTTATCTAATGACTCTCATCTTCCTATCCTTAGTATAAATATTCCATTCTTGTGCCAGAAGAAGGATTAGATTCCATTCTCCTATCACATTGCAAACTTTTAAGTATCACACTTTCTCCATAACAATAACACATTATCATTACACTTTGTGTCAACCACTTTGCCGGCGGATGTTCCACCGTCGTCGAACTAATTCCGGTTGAGCCTTAAATTGACTTGATCGTTGGAGTGCTCGCGGACACTCCTAACCCCTCCGGGAAAGGCCACGGGTGACTAACGGCATGCTGCGTGTGCATGGAAGAGTTGACTTGAAGACTTATCATGTTGGCCACGTGTCGGAGCCATTTTTCGAGGTCAACATATTGGCTCCGTTTGTGGGAACTTACTTAAGCCAAAAGTTTTCCCACTAAAAAGCTTGTTCGAACATCCAGTTGGTATTCTCCCATGGAAAAGGGATCGGTTCTTGAAAAAAGGACCAACTATATACCAAGCTCTGCTACTAAGGAGATGCCTCTCACATCGAACCATGAGTTCCAGTAACGAGGGGATAAACCCAAGGAGGACGAGAGAAATCTCTGAAAAAGAGATTTCTCGGAATGTCACACATCAACGACCCCATCACCGATATCGCAGAGGCAACAAAACTGCTCAACTAACTGCTGAAGTAGCTAACATGGGCACAAACATGAGGAACATCGCTGCTCAAAATGCTGCCATGCAAGAACTCCTCATGCGAATACAAAACCAAGGTGATTTTCGAGCCCCACCAAATCCTCAACAATCAGTCTATGGATAAACCGAAGTGGGATCTAGCAGGAGAACCCATTTGAGTCCCCAGGGAGAAGTCCATATCGAAAGAGAAGTGGAATTGACACTTCCAACTACACAGTCGCTCCGACTGACTATGCCTCCGTTGGAGAGGACAACTTTCCTCCGGAATATGAAGAGCAGTCCCAGAGGTCTGCCAGTGTTTTTGATCGAATCGGACGGGCAACTAAAAAAAGGAACCAGCCCGTGCACCAAACGGCTCGTCACAAAGCGTGCACAAAGCCGAGTCCAAGCCCTCCTCCTAGAAATAGGCGATAGAGGCGAAATATGGTGGATTAGGGGAACAAGTACGATACTGCCCAGATCCCACCTCGTCCAGCAGCAGATGGGAATGAGTCCGACGAACCATGAAGGTCGTATGAACTTGATGATGACACTGACAATATGCCATTTTCCAGAGAGCTCTGTACCTTTTCGATGCCTTATAACTTTGTCCCTCCTAAGATCCTCAAATATAAAGGAAAGGACGACCCGGAGAAACATCTCAACAAGTATAAAACACAAATGAGCCTTAGAGCGGATATGGCGCCGCTTAGCATAAGGAGCTGGCCAGATCTGAAAAAGGCATTTTTGAGCCAGTACCTTTCTAGGAAGGAGGGAGAGGCCCTAATACAGCACTTGCAAGACATGAGGTAAGCAGCTGAGGAAACCTTAAAAAGTTACCTTATTTGCTTCACTGATGAAATAACTTATTGCAAACAAGTCGTGGACAATGAAGCCCTTTCAGCTCTGAAAGGAAGGCTGAACATGAACACCCTATTTTGGAGGGATGTCCAAAGTAAGAATCCCTCCACTTATGATAAGCTGGTGGAAATGATGAAGATTGAGATTGTCAATGAGGAAATGATTGACCACAAAAACATAGCCGCTCAGGGGCTCCCTCCGCCTTAGAGACAAATTGGTAGAGGACCTACCTCCCAAATANTACAGCACTTGCAAGACATGAGGTAAGCAGCTGAGGAAACCTTAAAAAGTTACCTTATTTGCTTCACTGATGAAATAACTTATTGCAAACAAGTCGTGGACAATGAAGCCCTTTCAGCTCTGAAAGGAAGGCTGAACATGAACACCCTATTTTGGAGGGATGTCCAAAGTAAGAATCCCTCCACTTATGATAAGCTGGTGGAAATGATGAAGATTGAGATTGTCAATGAGGAAATGATTGACCACAAAAACATAGCCGCTCAGGGGCTCCCTCCGCCTTAGAGACAAATTGGTAGAGGACCTACCTCCCAAATAGTGAGCCAGCAATGGACTCAAGCTGGGCACGCTGTGGCTCCTTCTTCAGGACAGGCACTGTCCACTGCCACACTAAATGCAGTGCCTACTCTGGCTTATGAAAATGTTGGACCTAACACTAGCAACTCAACTAGGAACACTAGGCGACCCTCAACCTCTAGAAATAGAGGACGAGGTGGTTGGCCTAGAGATAGGTTCCAGGACGAGCCGCGACCTTATTACGCTTTCTATCACTACTATGTTCATGACACAAGCGAATGTAGAAATGCGAACTGGCCTGCGAGCAACCCTCGTAACACAAGGGATAGCCACTATCAGGGTAACCCACAAAGGAGCTCTCCGGAAGAGGCGAGACGAGGTGACATTCGCCCCGAAACGACAGAAATGAGGACAGTGAGTGGCCCAGGGAGGACAGGTTCCCAAGAGGGACTCAACAGCCTCTAACGAATAGCAGCCCATCCAAGAAATTGACATTATTATTGGAGGACCCCATATAGAAGTGAGTCAAAAAATGCCCAAAAGGAATTATACCAGAGAGGTGATAAGTCCCCCAATGGCCAGTTATGTAGTAAGCCAATCCGCAAGTGGTAGGACCATGGAGCCCATTACATTCACCCAAAAGAATGCGGCAGGCGTGCACTTTTCGCACTATGACACCTTGGTAGTCAGGGCTGTGGTGGCCCGAAATGGGCTGAAACGCATGCTAGTTGATAAGGCAATTCGGTCAACATCCTATTCGATACGGCTTTTGACAAAATGACAGCAGATCATAAGCTAACACCAATAACCTCGCTTCTTTATGGGTTCACTGGGGATAGCCTTATTCCTAGAGGTAAAATTATCTTGGCGGTCGAAATGGGGGCTCCACCCCAGGTGGCACACCACTTCATGGAATTTTTAGTCGTTGAACGCTGATTTCCAATCATGGAGTTTTGGGGAGACCGGCCCTGAAAGAACTATGGGCAGTAACTTCCATTCATCACTTCTGTATGAAGTTCTCCATGAAACGTGGGATCGCAACGATTCGATGCGATCAGATGGGATCCAGGGAGTGCTTTCTCAACTTCTTGAGAAAGACAGAGTTGCGAATAAACATGGTACTGGATGCTGAAATGTCCGATGCCCCTGAAGAAGGGCTACCACTCCTCAGATGTACAGGGAAAGAATAAGCTAACTACATCCTAAGGGAAGTTCATGAAGGTGTTTGTGGGAATCACTTCGACGGGCCTGTTCTGGTACACAAAATACTCTGGCACGGGTACTTTTGGCCGACCTTGAAAATGGATGCCGTTGAATTTGTGCGCAAATGTGATAAGTGCCAACGATTCTCTAATGTGCAGAGACAACCATCCCAAGAACTCAGTGTTGTGTCCAGCACCTAGCCATTCGCCAAATGGGGCGTGGACTTCATTGGCCCCCTGTCTAAGGGGAGAGCAAACTCTCGCTTGGCCATCGTTGCTATTGACTACTTTACCAAATGGGTAGAAGCAGAGCCTTTGTCCAAGATTACTAAAGCAAACACTTCCAAATTCCTTTGGAAGAACATCATATGCCAGTTCGGCATACCTCATTCCTTGGTCTCAAACAATGGCAAGCAATTCGACAACAAGAAATTCTGAAAATTATACGATGAGCTCGGAATCAGGAAACACGTCTCTTCATCTCATCATCCTCAGGCTAATAGCCAGGTCGGGTGGTCAACAAGACCATTAAACTCACCCTAAAAGGAAATTAGACGCCTCCAAAGGGGCTTGGGTCGATGAACTCTCCTAAGTCTTGTGGGCCATTAGAACTATCTGCAAAACGGCCACTGGGGAAACCCCTTTTACCATGACTTGTGGAGCCGAGGCTATAAACCCTGTAGAGGATGGTGTTCATTCCCCTCGTCGCATCCACTTCAATGAAGTAACGAATGATGATCTGGGAGGTTTGAGCTAGATTTTCTTGAAGAAAAGAGAGATGGATCTCAATTCAAGCTGGCCTCCTACCAACACAAGATGATGCGTTACTATAATGCCAAAGTAAAGAAGAGAGCGTTTCACGTCGACGACCTGGTGCTCCGCAGAGTTTTTCCCTTGACCAAAGATCATTGCACAGGAACTTTGGGGCCAAATTAGAAAGGTCCATACAAAATCATCTAGGAGATCAGACCTGGCACTTATGCAGTTGAGGACCTGGGAGGAAATGTGATACCTCACCCCTGGAACATCGAGCACCTAAGGAATTACTACAAGTAGGAAGCTTGTAACCTTGAAAATTTGTAGTTAAATGAATGAACTGATTTCCGTTTCACCTCGCTCTTACATTGAACTATCAAAACAACCTTGCTGAGGTGCAAGCTCCTCCGCATGGGTCACCTACAAGGACATCTACATAGTTAGAGACAGTGTGAGTGCCAGCTTTGATGAAACAGAAAGTGCACATATCACAACAACCTTACCGAGGTGCAAGCCCCTCTACAGGGGTCACCTCCAAGGACATCTGCATAGTCAGAGGCGGTGCGGGTGCCATCTTTGATGAAATAGAAAGTGCACATATCACAACAACCTTGCTAAGGTGAAAGCCCCTCCACACGGGTCACCTTCAATGACATCTGCGTCTTCAGAGGGGGTACTACTTCTGGCGATCCAGGATATCCTGAACGATGCGATACTGCTTGTTCTTCATCGACTTCTTCCATTTTATTAAGTGGTTAAGCAAGGCCGATGCGATATTACTTGTTCTTCATCGGCTTCTTCTATTTTATTGAGTGGTTAAGCAAGGCCGGTGCAATATTATTTGTTCTTCGTTGGCTTCTTCCATTTTATCAAATGGTTAAGGTGAGTCGATGCGATTATACTTGAAACGAGTTACTATTGCTTATCCGAAACGATCTTAGAAGAAGTGATTACTTGTGTAGTTGAAATAAAGTAAAGCGAGGCGACAACACTTGGAGAAAGCAAATTTCATTAATAACAAAGGAAGGCCGAAGCCATCACATAGAAATTGAAATTACAAAATTCCTAATCTAAATTTACAATGGCCCCAGGTTCGGCCCGCTCTTCCTGGGAGCCTTATCTTCTTCTTCATCGGCCATGGGCCTACATTGGTGGGGCCACCGAACTTTTCTTCAAGAAATTCGATGTCCAAGTCGAGGTGCCTCCCGCGTAGGCAAGACATCATCTCCTGGCAGCCCAGGAATCCCAGTAGTTGGCGAAGTCGTCATACTCCGACGTCTTATCAAAATTATCCTTGTAATTCTGGATTGTCGCCTCGCCGATCGTCTTCACCTCAGCATTCAGAGAGTCAATCTCTTCAGCCTGGGCCTCGAAAAGTTTCTTCAGCTCGGCCTTCTCCTTGTTCACCCCCTCTTGGGCCTCGGAGGTGAGCCTTTGATGCTCGTTGGATTGGTCGATCCTCTTAGTCAGAGCTTTCACTTGTGAAGCCGACTCGTGCAATTCATTCCTCAACTAATTAACTTGTATTTCAGCTGAGTCGAGCTTCACTTCTGCCTCAGTCTGTTTCTCTTTCGCCAGTTCAGCCACCTTTCTGGCTTTTTCCACCTTAACTTCCCAGCTTAACGAGGCCCCCAACCTCTTCTCCAGTTCATCATTCTTTTTACGAAGGCCTCTGACCAAATCCTCTGCTTCCGCCCCAAGACTTAGTGCCCTAGCCACACAGGCATTATTAGCAGCTAAGAGGTCCTCAATTTCGTAAGAGGCGACGTGGTCAGCCTAGTCCTCAGTCCAATATTTGCTATGGACCCTTGAGGTTGAGGCGGTCTCCGAAGGGAGCATCTTCAGCACTGTTTCGAGGAGGTCTTTGTCCTTGCTCCCCAAGAAATTAGTAACTTTGCCCCGAGCTGGGGCGGAGGCAGGCCTCTTTTGCCTCTTCCGACCAGCCCCTCCACGAAATACGCAGTAATTGGCACGATAGCTTGAGAGATCGCTAGAGTCGCCACGGTGACCTCTGCATCAGCCGAAGGGGGAGAGGAGACAGTGATGGTCGGAACGGAAGCGAAAGCCCCAGATGGGCCAACCCTCCTCTTTCTTTTCGCAAAGGAGACGCTTTCCTCCGCCTCGTCCTCCTCAGCGGGCTGATGGCCGGCACTGCTAAGGGTGAGCAGACGTTTCGACTACTTCTTATAAGCAGCCGAGCTGGTTTCCAACATTTTTGCCTCAGCTACGCTCTGGCGTATGGTGGCAAAATCAATCCAAGGTGCTTTCTTCTTTGTGAAATCCTCTGTAAATGGGAAAAACAACTTAAGTATTTTCAAACAAAGTGCCAAATAAAGAACCAAAGTGACATAATTACCTTGGTTAGTCATCAACCCGTGTAAAACGAAGTGATGATTCTGATCTATGAGCTCTTTGTAATTTCTCTCAGGAAGGGGCATCTGGTACAACTGACTAATAATATCCCACTCATTCTCGGATATCTCGCACTTCGGAAGGGAGCCTGCAAGGAACATAAATATTAAAACCATAAGCAGTTGGTCAAGTATAATCAGATCGGTAAGCTACTTACTGTAAGTAGAGTAGGTAGTGGGGACAGTCAGAGGTGCATGGCATCCCACCGGCCGATGCCCAAAACCACGAGCTCTTCCAGCTCTTGATTGAAGAAGGCACCCCGTTCACAAACGGTGAGTGAGACCCCAGGGAGTCAGGTAGTACTAGCCTTTGTTCGCTTCCCCATCGGCTATAGCTTTTGGGAAGAAGGGGGATTGGAAAACGCTGAAAGGCATGTCCCCTCCAATGCTGACCCGTCGCCACAACATCCATGTCCCCACCATCTGGGACCAGAATTAGGGTTGAACTGTGTCGGGGCCAACCCGTAAGACCTAAGTACTAGTATGAAGAAAGGATGGAAAGGAAGCCTCAACTCGGCTCGAAATAGGTGATCACTCACTACTACACACCCTGGCCTAGGATAGCAGGCACTCTCGTGGGGTTCGGGTCGGATGAGCTGAATGTTATGGGGAACCCTAAAAATGTTCCTACACTTATCTATTTGCTCCAGGGTGATTTTTGATGGGTGTTTGGATGCCCCCCCATTAGATGGATGTACAGGGGAGGGGGGACGTTTCTAGATATTCTCCCTAGCCCTAATGGCCCTACTCAGCTCGTTAGGAGAAACAACCATGGGCTCCCTCAGGGTAGAACTCTCCTCACCTCACCCTTATTCATTTTTCCTCACGACAAAACAGTCACTCGCCATTTTAGGGTCTTCGAAGGTTTTCAAAGAAGAAAAAGAAGAAAGATAAAGTTGGAAAAGGTGGAGTATTACCTAGTGCAATGGAAGATGCTGGTTACTGGCCGGAGTCTTGTAGCGGTCACCGGAGTCTGTCGTTAATGCTCGTTGGAGAAGAAAGAACAAAGAATAGTGAGCAAGAATCCTTTTAGAGAGTTGGAGATTTTCGCAAAGGTAAAAAGGTTCAAATGAAAAGGGATGGGCCTTTTATAGGCATCCCAGCCGTTGGATCGATTTAAAGCACATATGGGCCATCCAAAGCTACGAGCCCAAGATCACCGTTGAAATCAAAAGTTACTAAGATAAACGGTCTTGACAAAGCGGTGAAACTCATGCATGACCCAAACGCGTCGTCCTAAAAAATTGGAAGCCGTCACCATCATTTCCATTTATGTCATAAGAGGCGTGTCTTGGAAGCATGCAGACGTCTCCTTTGTTCGCCTTGGGAAGATGCGAAAGCTTTCAAATCATTAGTACAATGCCTAAGCTGTCTCTTCAGGATTGTCGCTTCACCCTGCGAGTTGCAATAGCTCTCCACAGAGTTGTCAACCCATATCACTTCGGCTAGAACAGAATTTGGTGTTACAAAAACTCCTTTTAGAGTTACCCACTCCTACCGCTTCGGCCGTTTCAAAACTTCGGGTTGCAACGACTCTCCATAGAGTTGTCAACCCATAGCACTTCGGCCATAACAAAATTTGGCATTGCAAAAACTCTTTCCAGAGTTACCGACGATTATCCACAGAGTCATCAACCAATATTACTTCGGTCGCTTTAATAGAAACGCAACATAGGTCCCAAGCGCCTTCCTTTGCTTCGGCGACGCCGCAACTTTATTTTGTGTCGCTGCTGAACAAGATCTACACCATTGCTCAATCACCCACCTCCTATGCTCTTTCCCATACGCTCCTACTCTACAACTTAAAAGTCCATGTACTATATGAATATCCATACATGGACTTGCGGGACTACTGCTACGGGCCTGAGTCAGAACCGCCACCTCATCCACCACGTGTCATCATAGGTATGTCGTATCACGCCACGGGGGTGGTTGAGGTGATTGCGCATGGGGTGAGCTGATTCTATAAGCCGAAGTGGTTACACGAGGTAGGAACTGAACGAACACACCTGCCTCGCCTCGCCCCAACAAAGATCTCTTATAAAAAGATCTTTCCAAAGTCAAATCTCTGATTGATTGATGAGATGTGTAGCAGAACTCGAACGGTCAAATCAAACACCTTTGGTAAAGAGATTCAATTCTAGCCAACCTAGGGAGGGGCAGATTGACACCTAGGATGAGACAAACCCTGATGATCTGATAACACGTGTTTCCCCATTCAACAACTCTCATCTTCCCATTCTTAGTATAAATATCCCCTCCTTGTGGTAGAAGAAGGATTGGATTATATTCTCCTATCACATTGTAAACTTTTAAGTACCACCATTTCCCTATAACACTAACACCTTATTATTACACTTTGTGTCAACCACTTTCTGGCGGGTGTTCCACCGCCGTCGAACTAATTCCGGTTGAACCTTAAACTGACTTAACCGTCGGAGTGCTCGCGGCCGCTCCTAACGCCTCCGGGAAAGGCCATGGGTGACTAACGGTGTGCCGCGTGTGCATGGAAGAGTTGACTTGAATACTTATCCTGTTGGTCACGTGTCGGAGTCATTTTTCGAGGTCAACAATTTTTATTTTTCAATTGAGCTAGAATGTACAGAGTTTGCCCTATAGTGAGCATGGGCCAGCTCGCCAGGTGGGCCAACTCAAGACAACTAGTCGGCCCATTAACATTGCTTGAATTGGGTATAAGTTTGCTTCTCAGTTGAGATAAGAAAATGGCGGTGTTAAACTTTCTACTTTATTTTCATCAAGTGTATAAAAAATATTTATTTTCACGAAATATAATACTGGATGCAAAACTTAGTTTAATAGTTTCCTTTTTTCATTCCCATTCTTCGTTTGCTTTTTATTTTTTTATTTTTTTGGTTTGTATGAAGATAAAGCAAAGTATAGAAGAAGAAGAAGAAGAAGAAGAAGAATAATAATAATAATAATAATAATAATAATAATAATTATTATAATAATTATAAAATCAACTAATGAACTTTATAAAGGCCAACTAGAAATAACGAATTAATCGAGATAGGTAAATAGCAACAAATTTTATTATGCATTTCCTTTATGTTCATAAAGTGGTGTATGTAACAATTTTTAATGTATGCAAGATCATATTGTTCAGCCGCTTGAACTAACTAGTGACAATCTTCGAGTAAAGCTCTATTGATATTTCTTTGTATCTTTTATCGGATACATGAATTCAGTTGATCAATTTCAAGCTCTATATTTGAGGAAATTACAGGAAACCGGTCTTTAAAGATGGAAATTCAAAAAGTAAGGTACAAAGTTTTTTTAATCATAAATCAGGTATTTAATAAAAAATATTAATATTAATAATAATTATAAAAAAAAATTCTTTATCATCTCTCTCTGTAAACCTTTGGCAACTGTCTCTCCCTCAAAACCTGTGTCGACTTTATCTCATATCTTACATCTCTCTCTCTCTCTCTCTCTCTTAAAATTTGTGGCAACTCTCTCACCCCTCTAATCTCCCTCTCTCTCAAAACCTATGACGATGTGGGATCTGTGGTGGCTATTTGGGTTGGATCACATCAGCAAATTCTGGTGTGACCTAGTTGATATGTGACGACGATGAGGCGGTTTGTGGTGGTGATATGAGGTACCTTGGCGATCAGAACACACAAATCTGAACTATTTTTGCTGGGTTTTGGAGTGTTGGTGGTTTTCGTGTTGTGGTGGTTTTTGCTGTAGCGGTCATCGTCGATTTTTAGTTGCAACGGAGATGACATCATCAATGCGCTCTGACCAACGACGGAGCTTGACGTCATTACTAGAGCGGAGATGGCGAGTGTAGCGGTCATCGCCGTTGCAACAATGGAGATGGTGGTGGGTGTGAGCGTCAATTTAGGGTTACAATGGTTGTCCAGCAGCAATGGAGATGGTGGTGGGTGTAGCGGTCATCACTGTTGGCGTCGCAACGCTGCTGTGAATCACAATAGCGTTGCGGTTGAGATGTTGCTGGTGGAGGTAGCGACCGCTAGTTTTCTGAGACATTTTCTGGCAGTGGTGGGAGGACGAAGAAATTACAGTGAAGCAGTTGGGTGGGTGTGTGGCTCAACGGTGGGTTTATGGTGAATCGGAGTTGAGGAAATCGGAGAGGCGGCTGATCTGTGGTTGTGGGGTGGATCTGTGTGTGTGGCTGTTGTTGGTAGTTTGTTGTTGTTGTTTCCTGTTGCTGGTGGCGGATCTGTTGATGGCGGTAGATCTGTTGTGTTAGCGGATCTGTTGGTGCTGGTTTGGGTGGTGGTGGTTGTTGGTGTTATTGATAAAGACTGTTGGTGTTATTGATAAAGACTGTTGGTGTTATTGATAAAGACTGTTAGTACAATACTATTCATACAATTCTTTAAGATAAAAGTCTTATATATTGATAAAGACTTTTATCAATATATAAGACTTTTATCTTAAAGAATTGTATGAATAGTATTGTACTAACAAACAAAAAATAATACGTCAACTTTTTGTCCTAAATAACATACTGCTAGTATAATAATCGAGGAGAGAATAAGAAATACTGATTGCTATGATAATGTAATTTCTTAAGAAGTGCATGCAAGCAATCACAATGAAATTGGAAATTCTGTTTCCATTTCCTCCGCCGCCACCTGCGATCGTTGATCCTCCCGCACCTCCTACTTCACAGAATCTCAACTTGTTAATTCCAACCATTTCTTTTTGCTTAGCATCAGCCACTAGTATTGCCCTGATGTCTCTACATATTCACGGAAAAATCTCTCTAACAATGCACTTATTCTGTTTCGCTGTGCTTCTTGCTTTTTTGTCGATGTTGGTCGGGAAATTTCTCTCTTCCAAGTATCCAGACGTTGCCAAGATGATGGAGCTAACTGGAATCTCGTTTGTTGTCGTCGCTTTTTATTTGGGTATTACCGTATTCTTTCCATTGAGCCTTAAGATCATTTCAGGCTTCGCATGTGCTCTTTGTTTGCTCATCCTTATTATATGCTCGGTGGCTACTAGACCCTCGTTCTAAGTTTTCCAATTAAGTTCGTGTATCAGTCCTGTTGAGTGATTTTCTTATTAGTATATTTCCAAGCTTTCGAATTATATTGTACAAGTTCGTGTATCAGTCGTGTTGAGTGATTTTCTTGCCAATATATACAACCAATTCATATGTAATATTGTTATGCATCATATGCTACGAAAGCTTTGAATTGAAATTACTTTATGTGAAGTAATGGAAACAGACAATTAATCTTCCAGACAGGATCTAAAACTGCTTGTGGAAATTTTTGGTCACGGAGGTGGGCCCAATCTAAATTCAAAGACAATATGGTGATTAATATTAAGCCCTTGTTTGGTAAGAATTCTTTAAAATTACTTTGCAGCTATAGGGTCGATCAAATAATATTCAAGGAGTTGTTTGGTTCCCTGAATTTGAATATGTAAATTTTCTTTCTCTTTTTTCAAATATAGAAATAAATTTTGGTTTGTTTCATTATAGGCGAATCGATGAGACAAATGGAGCCAATTTTATTTTATTTGTGTATTTTTGTTACGAGCCTGAGTCAGACTCGCCACCTCATTCGTCACGTGTCAGCATAGGTGGGCCATATCACGCCATAGAGTGGTCGAAGTGATTGCGCATGGGGCGAGCTGATTCTATAAGCCAAAGTGGTTACGTGAGGTAGGAACTGAACGAACGCTCGACATAAGAATCGAATTCATCCGCAAGCCGCCGCGGATGTAAATGCCCGCACTCCACTTCTACAACTCTGCACCTGCCTCACCTCGCCCCAACAAAGATCTCTTATTTAAATATCTTTCCGAAGTAAAATTCCTAATTTATTGATGTGATGTGTGGCAGAACTCGAACGGTCAAATCAGTCACCCTTGTCAAAGAGATTTAATGCTAGCCAACCTAGGGAGGGGCAGATTGACACCTAGGATGGAACAAACCCTGAGAATCTGATAACACGTGTCTCCTCATCCAACGACTGTCATCTTCTCATCCTTAGTATGAATATACTCTCCTCGTGCCAGAATAAGAATCACATTTCATTCTCCTATCACATTGCAAACTTTTAAGAATCACCTTCTTCCTATAACACTAACACCTTATTATTACACTTTGTGTCAACCATTTTCCGATGGGCGTTCCACTGTCGTCGAACTAATTCCGATTGAACCTTAAACTGACTTGATCGTCGGAGTGTTCGCGGTCGCTTTTAACCCCTCCGGGAAAGGCCACGGGTGACTAACGGTGTGCTGTGTGTGTATGGAAGAGTTGACTTGAAGACTAGTCATGTTTGCCACGTGTCGGGCCTTTTTTCGAGGTCAACAATTTTTATTTTTCAATTGAACTAGAATGTACAGAGTTTGCCCTAGAGTGAGCATGGGCCAGCTCGCCTGGTGGGCCAAGTCAAGACAACTAAGTCGGCCCATTAACATTGCTTGAATTGGGTATAAGTTTGCTTCTCAGTTGAGATAAGAAAATGGCAATGTTAAACTTTCTACTTTATTTTCATCAAGTGTATAAAAAATATTTATTTTCATGAAATATGATACTGGATGCAAAACTTAGAGTGTGTTTGGTAGATATTAAAATCGAATTAAAATTAAAAAAAATAACCGTTATTGTTGACTTTTATTAGACGAGTGAGACCCAATAACGGCTATATTTTCAATTTTAATCAGCTTTTGAGCTCTACCAAACATGCTCTTAGTTTAATAGTTTCCTTTTTTTCATTCCCATTCTTCGTTTGCTATTTTTTTTTTTTTGGTTTGTATGAAGATAAAGCAAAGTACAGAATAATAATAATAATAATAATAATAATAATAATAATAATAATAATAATAAAATCAACTAATGAACTTTATAAAGGCCAACTAAAAATAACGAATTAATCGAGATCGGTAAATAGCAACAAATTTTATTATGCATTTCCTTTATGTTCACAAAGTGGTGTGCGTAACAATTTTTAATGTATGCAAGATCATAATGTTCCGCCGTTTGAACTAAGTAGTGACAATCTTCGAGTAAAGCTCTATTGATATTTCTTTGTATCTTTTATGAACTCAGTTGATCAATTTCAAGCTCTGTATTTCCCCATGCTTTCCCCTAGACAAGTTCTATGCCTCTAAATATAGCCCAAAACCCGATTGTTAAACTTGATACTTGTCCACTACTTTCCCATAAACCTATTATCCATTTTTCTTCATCATCTTTAATAAGTCATTCGATTCACCAATCATCCATTTTTCTTCATTATCTTTAATAACTCCTTCGATTCTTGAAGGTCCCGAGTTTTCTTTAGAGTATTGAATATCATATAGAGGGTGTTTGATTAGGGCTGGACAAAATTTTCAAACCGAATCAGACCGGATCGAATCGAACCGAATTGAGTGGTTCTTCACAAGTTAAATACCCGAACGGGTATTTGAATCGAGAACCGATGAATTTGGGTCAGTTATCAGTTCTAGACCAAGAACCGAATAAGAACATAATCTAAATATTTTTTTTTAAATTTTTTATATACCCGAACGAGTATTTGAATCGAGAACCGTTGAATTTGGGTCGGTTCTCAGTTCTAGACCAAGAACCGAATAAGAACATAATCTAAATATATATATTTTTAAATTTTTTATATTGAATTAATTGAATTATTTTAATTTTTTCCATACAAATTAACAAATTAATTAAACAAACTAGTTAAGTCTAGCCAAATTAAATTAAATAGTTGGTAAGCAGCTCCCACTCCCCGTATAACTCAATAGTAAGTATTACCAATATTTAAAAATATTTTATTCTTATAACTTTTAATTTATATTTCATTTTCTTTATGCAGGCTGTTTGAAGCAAATGAATTATTGATATGAATCACTGATATTTTAATATTAGTATCTACTTTTTGATATTTGTATACATTGAATTAATCTTATTGGACAGCTTGTTATTTATATGTTTTTAAATTAGGCTACGTTAATTTGTAAAAGTTACGAATGAATATGTCATCAGTTGTATTTATATAGTATTGCTGTAATCTTGAAGCAAATGAATTATTGATATGGATCACTGACATTTTAATATTAATATCTACTTTTTGGTATTTGTATGTATTGAATTAATGTTATTCGACAGCTAGTTATTTATATATTTTTAAATTGGGTTACGTTAATTTGTAAAATTTACGAATGAACATGTCATTAGTTGTATTTATGTAGTGTTGTAGTAAATATTAAAAAAATTAATTATGGTACGGAACCGAACAGAACCTAACCGAACCTGAACGGTTCCATAATTATATTTGGACCAAACGGTTCCATTTATTAAATACTCGAAAATTTTGGATCGGTTCGATTATGAAACTGAACTGACCCACGTCTGTCCTATGTTTGACACCTATTTTTTGGAGAATAAATTTTTTGGAATATTGATTGATGAAATAATGTGTGGTGGAAAAGTTATGAATTTTTTTATGTATAATATTATTTTATTGGGAGAATGTGTGGTTGAAATGAAGAAATAAAAAAGGTTAAGAATGAGAATTAGATAAGAATGAGTGTCACAGGACAATAATTTGATTTTACTTGTAAGAAGAAAAGCCAATTGATTTTTGCTATCTTTTAATTTCGATTCCGTCCCCTCCTCTTTGGAATCTCCTTAACGAACTTCTTTGAAATTTCTTCTCCAGTTGTCCAAGTTTATAGCTCACGCGGTCTAGTCTTCACCATGTATGAAGTCTAGGACTGCGTGGTGCACCGTTGAATAAGATTTTCAGCCATGTCCACTAAAATTAATTTTTAATTGGACCTTTCTAATGAAAATCTTCCTTTAATTATTGTAAGGTCCAAAATAAGGATCTCAACCCCCAAATATAATATTTTGATATAAAATTTAGCATCGGTTTAATTTTGCTAAAAATCATAATTTTAGTAAATTTTATTAAAAGTAGCTGAAATGTGTCGTTAAAAAATTGATCAAAGTGATGGACTCCATGAAATTCGTGATAAAAAATAAGTTTTCTTTTTTTTTTTTTTAAAAAAAAGAATGTTAAAAGATGAGGATCAAACATGAACTTAAAATAAATCAAAGAATCATGATTTTTCATTTAATTCTTTCATAGCTCTAGTCAACACATAACTTTTCGATTTAATGCAAATGTTACGCTTTGGAAAGTCTAATGTTCGACGTATATTATATTTCTATTATCATCATTTTATCCCAAACTAATCGATTTTCCAAACAAAGGAAAGGTTTCTAGTATTTTCGGTTAAGTCCTTGAAATAATTGAAAGTTCTCATCTTGATCTTTAACTTTCTAAACTTCTCAATTAAGTCATAGATAAGATGATTCAAACTTCAAGGAGCCCCTGTTTGAGCCACATTAAAATTCTTATTCTAATTCTTCTGCTCATTTTTAACTATAAATTTTTCAAAAAAATAATATTTTTCATCACATCAATAACTTTTCTTTCTTTTTCAACCACGTATTCTCCATCAATCTGCTATTTCAGAATACATTTTTTTTCTAAAATAACGTGATTCAAACACACCCGTAGTATAACCTTCTAAACTTCCCCTCCTCCCTCTTCCACGCTAAAAGAAAAAATGCTACATTTATAATAGTATCTACGTCTCGGTCAACAATAGTACCTTACAATTTCTAAATTTCACGTGGCAAATTTTTGGACTTAGGTTGAATACGAATTTAAAAAAATTGGTCAAAATCAAAATAATGCTAGTGGAAGCCCTATTCTAATATAATTCCAGTTATCAAAAATTTCCATAATCATCCATTAACACATCTCTACCGTCCCTCTCTTCATAATCAACGGTTGAAAAAATTCTATTTCCAAATTAAAAGCCTCTCTCCTTTTCGAGTTTATATCTTGCAGATTATACACACTACGGCTAAAATTATATATCGGAATAAAATTCGACGAGTCTTTGTCTACGGATCCCTAATTTCTTATTCTTCTCTGAAGCCCTATCGTTCTGAAGCTGATTTCGTTCAATTTTTCTCCATACAGTCCCTGATCATCTGTTGTTTTTTCAGTTCAATTCAATTCGAATTATTGGTACAGTTTTGCTTCATTGTTGTTATTGTGATTCTTGTGTTATTTTTATAGTTACTGTAGTGTCCAACAAAGTGATATATAGATTGATAACGCGCACGTGTTTATTGGGATATTTGGTTTTTGATTTCTTGGAGAGGAATTTTTAATAGGTGAAACGGGTATGGTAATTGGACGATGAAAGATGCCGCTGCGTGGCGGAGTGCGCAGAGGTAGGAGAGGTGAGCCGCTGCCAGTGCCAAACAACAACAACAATAATAATCAGAATAACAATTATAGTGAAGCCGTTGAGGAGAACGCGGCAATTGCGACGAGAACAAGGAGGAGGAGAAGGGCGGCTGCTGCAGCTGTTGCGCCACCGGTTGACGATAACATAGTTGCTGCGCCAGCAGCGGCGAACGAGATTAGGGAGGCTCCAGAGCGGGAGGAGAGGGTTTTGGAGCAACAAGAAAGGAGAGAACAGGTGGGAGAGAGGCCGATGGATGATTATGGTAGTGGTGGAAAAAGAGTCGACAAGGCTACTGCTGATGAATCATCAGCTGCTCCTCTTCCCGAAAGGGTGAGACCATTGTCCTTTATGCATCTCTCTATATATACGATCTTTTCTTGGGCTATATTTTTAAGATGTTTGTATTGCACTTGTGTTCGGATAGATAAAACAAAAAGGGTTTTCATGTGCTATAATTTTTAATTTGTATCAAGAGAATGGAAAAGATTTATATTCATAGTCCATACATATTATTGTGATCTGGAATTGAAAGGTCAAATCTTTCTCTTTGATTAAGGGAGGAATTCGACGAATTTGTTTCTACATGCATTTCATTTTTTAATAACTGTTTGGAATCTGATTTTAACTATTGCTGATTAAATTTTGTTACAAAGTTTCAAGTTTCTTATTCAGAAGAAATGCTGGACATAGAGCATAGAATGATGACTTAAATGATGGAAAAAAATAGCTTAGTATTATTTTGTGAACGGATATAACAAGTTAATAACCTCTCTGCTTTCTGTTGTGGCGTTCCATTTAAAAGTATGATTAACTTTTAAATTGTTTAATTGTAAATGTGACCTTGCTGTTGAATGTCACCCCAGTAACGTTTAATTGTCAATGTCAGTATTTATTGTCTATCTGTTATGAAAAATGTATTGGAAAATAGGGCTGGGCATTTAAACAATTATGTGAGTAACGTGTGCCATTTTATTGTTATAGAATCATGTATCAGAACTTGAGACCTGTAGGATTGTGCTCTTGTATTGTTTTTTGTTTATCAGTTCGTCATGGCACCCGCTACTCTTAAGCTATCTGTGATCTGTGGCTGGCTTGTGACATAGAGAGCTTATATTATATAGATCCTTGGATTCTGATGGCAAAGATCTTTGTTTTTTCTAGAGGCTTGTGGTAGGGACGTAGAGAGCTTGAATTTTAGAGATTCCAAGATAGAGACCAGGAAGTTCATTTGTTGTCTCTGAAGGCTTGTCATATTGTTCTATTCGTCTACTGCCCCAAAAAGTAAACTTCTGTGTATACTCCTGACTACAAAAAGCTTTTTCTTTCTTTAACTTTTGACCTCCTGTTAGTTGATTAATAGCCAACATCTGGTAGCTTCTTCTAAGGAGATTTTCAATTAGTGTATTGAATCTCTCAAAATTCAGGAGTTCACTGTTCTCCTCTTTTGAGCTTAGGGCTCTTAACTCAACTTATATTGGTCATATTAGTTACAGCCGCAGGGTCACATTTTCAATTAAACAATTCTGTTTTGTTAATTGTTACTGTTCAAAAGCTTCTCTTCCATTCTTCACCGCAAACAAATTTTGGTCATCACCAGAAATTGATATGGACTTGTTGCAGCCATTTTTCTGTTTTGGAACTTTGGTAGTCTGCATCCGACATCTCGGCACTAGTATGTCTCGATAATCCTCAACAGCCTCTCTTTACTAGTTTAAAACTGTCACTAATTAAAATCTGTCTTTTCTCGTTGAAGGAAAGGTGAAAAATTAGAATAAGCATTAATCTGTACCAACATGCAATATTCATTTAAAGTTAATAAATGTTGCATGTTAAGTTTTCATGTTGAATATTCCGGTGTTCACAAAATATCTAGGTTTTACCAGGTACCACTCTTTCCTTTTCTGATGTCACATACCCTTTGAGTTATGATCCCATTTATTTTATAACTTGCATATATTTTATTAGAAATTGGTAGGAATTTATAAATGTAAATATTACCAAAATTACATAAACAAAACCGAGTTGCTAAAGCCAATTCTTAATTCTTATGAGTAAAATTACTTGAATATCACTTGGATCTTGCTTGGCGAGCCAATTATTTTTAATTTTTATCAATTTGATTGGTTTTTCGAGGTTGAATATGTCTCTAGTGGTTCGTATTTATCAACGTCATCTGAAGTGCGTTCTTGGTATTTGTTTATATGTGCATTTTGTGTCTTTTCCTTTTTTCCTTTTCTTTGAAAGTTTGAGAAAGTATTGCCTTTTCTTTAAGCATCAACTGTAATTTCTCAACTGCCTATTCTTCCACATACTCTTGCTTTAGCACCACCGTTTCTCATTTTTTACATCCGTTTCTAGTTTTTTCAAGAGTGCACACAATGATATGCATGGCATACAGTTATAAGAAATGCCTAGGATTGTTATCAACCTAAACTTGGGACTCATCAATTGAGGCAGTTGAGTTTTTGGGGATTTGAAAGATTCGGAGTTATCAAGGCATTTTTCTGTCAGGTTAAGTAGGGTAGTTAAAGTTGAAAAAAAGGCTATATTGAGCTGATTTAAAGTGTTTTTATTGGCTTAATTGGGGAAAGAATTCTTACTATAAACAACTGTCAATTATTCCAGAATAGAAATAAAGTTGAACCTAACCTTCTTATGTATTTGGGAATTTGGATGCCCTTATTGAGATTAATTGAGTCCCTATGGTCCCGTTAATACAGGTTCAGGTTGGTGGTTCACCAATGTACAGGATCGAGAAAAAACTTGGCAAGGGAGGTTTCGGACAAGTGTATGTTGGTCGCCGTATCTCTGGTGGTATCAGTAATGATAGAAATGGCCCTGGAGCCATAGAAGTATGTATACTGCATTCATATAGATCTAGATTTAAATTTTTCTAGCTCTTTCCTCGAAAGAAGGGACATAATTATGTGGGAACTTTCCAGGTGGCTCTAAAATTTGAACATCGTAATAGTAAAGGATGTAACTACGGCCCACCTCATGAGTGGCAAGTTTATAAGTAAGTAGTTTTGATATTATGCTGCAGCAATTGGAACTATTTATGTTTGACTGTACCATTCATATTATCTCATTTGCACAGTACTCTAGGGGGGAGTCATGGTGTACCGCGTGTGCACTACAAAGGCAGGCAAGGTGACTATTATGTGATGGTATGTTCATGTTACTGTTGCTCTTTCTTTTTTCTTCTAGTACTCCTCTTTCTACTTTGGAGCCAGTATTTATTACAGCATAAATGGATACTTGATTTCTGCAGGTCATGGATATGCTTGGACCTAGCTTGTGGGATGTTTGGAATAATAACTCTCACACGTGAGTAAAGGGAAAACAAAGATATTAGCTATCTGATTTTAGTATCAACTGTTGATGTTTATCAGGTTTTGCTGGTGCTTAATTAAATCTTTTGGCTCATTAAATCCAGGATGCCCATCGAAATGGTGGCATGCATTGGCATTGAAGCAATATCTATATTGGAAAAGATGCACTCCAAGGGGTGAGATTCTTTCACTGGCAGGATGTTCTATTGAGATGCCTTAATCTGCTTCCTTTTTCTTTCATCAATTTTCATCCTCACTCCTCAAACCCAACCCTGATTGTTTTCCCTTTCTTCCAGTTTTATTTCTTCTGTAATTTTTGCAAAGAGTGCTAAAAGCATGTTTGGGAGTTGTTTTTAATCGGTTTAAATT